>JAHXMU010000687.1:658134-691876 GCA_019455685.1 Philornis downsi | reverse complement strand
TCTGAAATAATAATGATCCCAAAACCTGGAAAGGAACTGTCACAAATTACATCCTATCGACCCATAAGTTTACTCTCTATTTTATCTAAACTGTTTGAAAAGATCTTTCTCCAAATGTTGTACCCCCATATTGAAGCAAACCATGTAATACCCACGCACCAGTTCGGGTTTCGCAAGGGTCATGGAACGACAGAACAAGTACACTGTATAGTAACCCAGATCAGAAAAACATTCGAAGATCGGAAATATTGCTCAGCTCTCTTTATAGACATCTCCCAAGCCTTTGATAAAGTGTGGCATGAAGGCCTTATTCACAAAATAGTCTCTTTTCTACCGGCAAATACCCACAAGCTCCTGGCGAGCTATCTGAAGGATCGATCTTTTGTAGTAAAATCGAAAGACTCTGTTTCAACTCAAAGAAACGTTGCAGCAGGAGTTCCCCAGGCAGTATACTAGGCCCTATACTACCTATAGGTATATATACCATCTACATCTCTAACATGCCTGTTCATTACCTAACTCAAACCTCAACTTTCGCTGATGACACTGCATTCATGAGCATTAGCACTTGCCCATTAATGGCTTCTAGACCACCGCAGACTCATATACATACATTAGAATCTTGGCTCGAAAAGTGGAAAATAAAAGTCAATGCCTCTAAGAGTGTACAGGTTACATTCTCTCTTAGACAGAACAATTGCCCAGCCCTCACTATTCACGGTAGTACCATACCCGTCTATAACCATGTTAAATATTTGGGTATTCACCTTGATCGACGTCTCACCTGAAAAAATCACATTGACTCAAAAATCACTCAATTGAAATTAAAAATGGCTCAACTTTACTGGCTTATTGGCTTCCAGTCTACTCTCAGTTTGGAAAATAAAATCACCACCTACGAAATCATGTTGAAGCCAATATGGACATACGGCATCCAGTTGTGAGGAACGGCATCGACTTCTAACATAAATGAGTTACAGAGAAGACAATCAAGAATACTGCGCCAAATTTGTGGTGCCCCATGGTATATTAGGAATGATAACATGCACAATGATTTAAACATTCCTTACATTTCCGAGGAAATAAGAAAATTAAGCAGGTCATATGTATCGAAGTTGTCCTCCCACTCAAACCCACTCGCTCAAAACCTTCAATATTTTCCCGGTCATATACTGCTAAGAAGAAAGGACACGCTAGACTTGGTCCGGTGATAAACAGTTCTGCTCGCCAAAAACAAGATCCGGCAATGGCAGGATACTTCAGTTTAAGATAGGATTAAGATTTGAATACATATTGTAAATTTCGAAAGAAAGATCCAATAAAGAAAATGAATGGAAAAAAAAGTTAGAAACTTGGTCATAGCCGCACTAATCGTATATCGAGTCGTACTCGTGTTACCGATACAACAAATTTGTATTTGGATTGTGAAATACAACAGCGTGACATATGTACATATATAACTTACAGAAACGGATTGAATTCACCAGTTCAAATAGCAACAAGGTCAGCCTCCAAACTTTGAAGGAGTTGAAGGAGGAGTCAATAATTTCAGTATTGCAAACGAAATGGCCTCTTTCAGAAATTGGTCGTTCGTGAAGTTGCACCAGATTCACACCAAATACAATTTGTTCAACAACAAGAAGCAATTCTGACCCGAATATCAATATCACGTCTTTTTTTTTCGAAGCAAAATTCACACACACACATTTTCCAGCAGACCCAAAAACAAAAATTTGACAGAAGTTTCATAGTTACTAAAAATATTAATGCATGGCCTTCTTCATACTTTCTATAATAATTCAGTAAAGATACTTGTTCTCATAATTCAATAAAAGCCTTCATGCTCTACGTTGCTCCTCACAATTGATTAAATTATTTCTTATTATTTTCTTGTATCTCCGTTTGATCCTAGTGATTGTTAAAGAAAACACGCCTATCATTCAGTACACATGATAGCCATCCGCTGTCGTTTGAAGAAAACGCTAGTGCTGCCAATGTTCTTAACTGTTTCTGCCACATTTTCATATTTAATTTCACGTTTTGCTTTGTTATAAGTTTTGAATGTATTAAATTGGAATAAAATTTACTCACTCCTCGGTTCGTTGACAATTTCAACTGTTCGTTATTAGGGCTATTGTTAATGCAAAATATACAAAATTAAAAACTTTAGCTTATGTTTAACTAAACCTTTAATGTCATGATTAAGATTACAGAGCAACTGATAGACATAAAATAACTAAGAATTCGATTGAAACAACTTAGCATAAATATGCAAGGAGAGCTATAATTGGTAATAGAATACGAGATGTGCTAAAAAATAACGTGAATTTTCAAATTTCGCGGACTACGTACATTCGATTTTTTTTTTTTTTTTGGTACACTTATCTCGAAGATATGTTGACTGCTTTATCCATATAGTATGTTTAGTTTGTTTGTGAGAAGCATAAATAAGACAAGTGTTTTGCGTGTTCGGCGATTCGGTTTTTATCTCCTTAATCCTCGCAAAATACTGTCCTTTCATGGATCTTCTCAATCTTGGGAACAGGAAAAAGTTGCAGGGGGCCAAATCTGGTGAATACGATGGCTGAGGCATGATAACGGAGTTGTTTTTGGCCAAATAATGTCTCACAAGCAAAGATGAGTAAGCAGTTGGATTATCATGATACAAAAGACATGAATTTTTTCCAAAATTCCGGGCATTTTTTCGCATTGCTTCACGCAAACGACGCATAACTTCAAGGTAATACTCCTTATCTACCGTACGACCTTGTGGTAAGAACATCTGATGCACTACTTTATGGTAATCGAAGAAAACAGTGAGCAAAACCTTGACATTTGATCGTGCCTTCTATTGGGATGAACTGAACTCTTCTATTGGGATGATTGGACTTCGGTTTCGATGACATATATATATATATATATATATATATATATATATATATATATATATATACTATATATATATTTATACCCATATATACCCATTATTCATCACCAGTTATGACCCTTTTAAGCAAATCTGGATTAACAATTCCTGAGCGATGCTCACGCTACGTTGGTTTTGGCCAAAATTCAGCAATTTTGAAACGAACTTCGCTGCCAAAACGCTTCATGCCCAAAATTTCCGAAAAGATTGCATGGCATGAGCCAACCGATATTCCGACATCCTCATCAACTTCTCTAATTATGATTCGACGATTCTCCATAGCAAATTTTTTCACTTTCTCAACATTTTCATCGGTTATTGATATGCTGGGACGTCCAGAGCGAGCGACGCCATTCACATCTTCTCGACCTTCTGTGAAAAGCTTGTACCACTTGTAAACATTTGTTTTTTTTTTTTTTGACTCAGAGTACTCTCACCGTATGCCATTGTCGTTATTTTAAGTGTTTTTGAGCACTTAATTCCATTTTTTACACAAAATTTGATGCAACTTCTTTGATCCATTTCTTTCGATAGCAGAAAATCGGTGAACACGAAAAACACTTTTCTTATTTATGCCTCTCACCAACAAACTAAACATGCTATATGGATAAAACCGTCAACATATCTTCGAGACGAGTATATTAAAATAAAAAAAAATAATCGAAAGTGGAAAGTGGTACGCAGACCTCGAAATTTGAAAATTCACCTTTTTTTTGAACACACCTCGTACAGGTTGTTATCCAATCATTAAAAAAAAAAATCAAACGATTTCTTGTCAAAATACATTTGTGTCAGGGATCGCCACCAAAGCGAAATTATATTCAAAAGTGGTTTTGATTTGTTTCAGCTTCTGAAGTGTAACTCAAAAGTATGCAAAGTTTTTATTCTGATTCCGCCAACCGAATCTACATTTTATAGAATTTTTTTATGCCTCGTATATTCAAAACTGAATAACAAATAAATTTAATTCTAATCCTTATTATTCTGAATCCGATTCAGTTTATAAAAGCTTGAATTGCATTTCATTTTAAATTTTTCAATTCATAAAAGCCGACAACATTTTTGGGTAGCTGTGCAAATTTCTGGGAGTCAGATATCACAAATTCAGTAGATAAATTATGCTCGTCTGGATCTCGAATTTAAATATCTGTTTCATAATTTTACAATAGAGAAATAGTTTCAGTTCAATATACGAAGGGAATATGAGGAGAATTGCTGTTTCGAATGTGAATCGGAATCACATTTTTAATGTACTTAAAAAAAAAATTACACTATTTAAAAATCGAAACGAGGGTAAATTTTCGTAAAGGTCTCTGACACATACATACATATGATATATAAAAACAGGGTTATTTATTTAATGGTTTCAAAACCGCCGGTCTGGCAAGGCTGTTATCTGTTGAATACCTGTCATTTAAGGGTTATTTATTTAGGGAAAGGAAGAAATATGGATTGTCAACATCTGAAAAATGCGTAAAAACAGTGGTGATTCAAACGTGTATACTTTTCACTTATTACGAGTGATTACGGCTGTTGTAATTTAACTATTGTCCAAGAAATTGACAATATTGTAAAAGGTGGTTTTTTAATCGTAGTTTTTTACAAATCAAATAAAACACTTAAATTTGCATCATACATTAAAATGTTTTATTGGAATCGATAAATTGGTCTTTGTCATTTAATTTTTAAAGAATATTTTTATATAAATGTCGCCCGCGGCTCCGTCTCAAAATATCCATTCGGAAGGTCCAATTTTTCGTCACTTTTTCGAGCATTTCGGCCTGTATTCCCCGAATAACGCGTGTTATGTTATCCTGTAAGGCTTTAATAGTGTTCGGCTTGTTCACATAGACTAACCACTTGACAAAACTCTACAAGAAATAATCAAGAGGCGTTAAATCACAAGATCTTGGGGGCCAACTCACAGAGATAAGCTACTCACAAAATTCATCCCTCAACATATCCATTGTTTCACGGGCACGTTGGTGGCATGTTGCACCGTCCTGATGAAACTGCATATCAACCAAGTTCAATTCAGCCAATTGGGGCAAAAAAAAAATCGCGTATCATGACCCGATATCATTCGCCGTTGACGGTAACGTTTCTTCCACGGTCGTCTTTGAAGAAAAATGGACTGTCATTGTTTCGGGATGCATCGGTAATTTATGTATGACATGTGGCTGTTCATCACTTCAGATGCGACAGTTTTACTTGTTTACGTATCCGTTCAACAAGAAATGAGCCTTAGCACTGAACACAATTTTTCGATTAAACTGCAGATTTTCATTGAGTTTTTGTAAGGCCCATTCACCAGAAATTAGACGTTATGGAAGTTTGCAGGCTTTTAAACCCAAATCGACGTATAACATTTTCCTTGTGGTTGAGTAACAAACACATGCTGAGAACGACGACGAATTGACATTTCGCGATCGTCATTAACACTGGTCGCTGCGGCTGCAATATTTTCTCCGGTGCGCACTCTACCCATGCGAGTCGATGGTTTTATGTCCAACAAAGTAAATTTGGTGCGAAATTTGGAGGTAACAGCGAGAATTTTTGATTCAGCTGGTCGATTATGACGACAATAAAATGGTCGTATCAAACGATGCACATTTGTCACAGTGCACGAATTTTGATAATAAATTTCAATGATTTGCAATAGTTGCTCGTTTGTTGGTCTTTCCATGATGAAATGGCAGAGTATACTGTACACTTTTCACTTTGACAGATGACGTTTGGACGCTTTTACCGACCAGTGCTGCCAACCTGAAAAACTTAAATCTTCAAAAATCGCCCAATAGCTGATTGTGATCTCTATAACTGATGAGCCATTGAATTCTAGAAGAGTAAGGTATACATTAATATGCATTACCAGCATTGGCTGCATTGAGAGGAAACTTGATGTGTAAGACGCAAAGACTGCAATATCAATTGTGGATGCTGCATGAATGGATGGATGGACATGAATTTGGATGTGATATTACATATAAAACAAGAGACCTGAAAAACTTGTCCCACAATTTAACTCCAAAGGCCGAAGATTGGCCGCAATCCGCATTAAAAGTAAATGCTTCTCTATTATACTGGTTTCATTTAGACATATTTTTTCGAATTTCTGATAGACGTAATTGTTGTCTTGAAATTACTGTGCAAAATTTTGGAGCCAAAATTGGAATGGAAGATATTCTTAATCCAACTGCCATAATATTAAGCTATGAAGATTTAGAATGAATGTGGGCTTCTGTCAAATTAATAATTATGAAATTATGGTGTCAGTACTGACTGTTTTACAGTATTGAAAAATACGTGACAGTCCAATTTTTATGCCAGATTTGAATTCAGCGCACCCAGATTAGCTAAGTGATTTTTTTTCAGAGCTGTAGACCAGTGTTATTAGAAATAATTTTCATAAATAGAATTATCTTAGTATGTGAGTGTTTTTATTACATGTGAAAAAGAATGAGAAAAACGGGGGGTTAGAGAGTGTATAATCCAATGAATTATATTTATTGGCAACGTTTTACCTTATATTTCTGGAGTTCACAAAATGTAGATTATTTTACCAAGCAGGTACTTTAAACGTTCAAATAAGTAGTCTATATATCGAGTGTAAAATGAGTACTGATACTTGGGTGAGAGTTAGAAGACCGCTTTATTACACTGCTAGAATGGTGGAGTGAAAGCTCTTTTCTTAACCGTGCTGGGCGTGTACTTAAAAATTAAAACTTACAACTATCAGGGTAAGGTAAACTTGTGCACGTAAACAACAGTTATTTCGCTTTTATTACCTCTATAGCGATTATTCCATTTCACAACTTTTCGATAGAATGAAATGAAGTTCAAAAATATTCAGTTGTAAATAGTTTAGCTTGTACTACGAATCACTCTACCTTGCGACAGTTTTAAAACTAGTTTTATATTTTTTTCTCTTACTACTGTTTAATGATAATATCGAAACGGTTTAGTTGCATTTCTATGTAATTGGACAATAATTTTTGTATGGATTTTTTGTTTAGCATTTTTTTTTTGTTTAGCAATTTTTTTTGTTTTTTTTTTTTTTTTTTTTTTGTGTATCCTCATCCATTGTTGTACGATTTCTGCTGCAAATTCTCTAACGAAATTATAAACAGAATAAAAACTAACGAACAGCCAACAAAGAATTTCAAATCATTTGCAATAAATTTTAAATTCAATTATGCGCTCCATTTAGCTGAATATGTACGATTTGTATCGTTGTTTGTATGAGAGTTTGTATCTTTGCGGGAATTGTTGCTACGTGCATTGATATTGCTAATAATCTTAAGAGTTTTATGGTACATTTGCCGCAATTGGAAATGCTTGGAATCCGCAATTGCTATGTAAGGTAAGACCACATGTAGCGGTAAAGAAATCGCGGACGGGGATTATGTATTTTGGGAACTTTCGAAAGATGAAAATAGGTATTGAGTAATAAGCGTTTTAGCATGTTATGGCTTGTGTGTGCCAGAATTAGAATGGTGTCTGTTGAAATTGTCAATTAAATTTTATTGCAAATTATTTTAATAAGGCTAATGCGATTGCTTAAATTGCTATTGCAAATTGTGTGAACCAAAACTCAAAGCGATACTTCATTTTCATAGCTCATGAGGTCAAAATACGGTACCATATTTATAGTTTGGCTAATAGCATTTTGTTTGCTAATAAACGTTGATTTTTTTTTTTTGTATTGGAATGACGGAAACCCACGCATATACGTTAGAGTGGACAAAGTTTGTTTGCCAAAAATATTTTCTCAGATAATTGCAAGACATCCATAAATAGATTTTCGTATTCAACAGCGAGTATGTCAATAATGCTCTCAAACACATTATACAGGGTGGCGCAATAGAACGTGGATATTGCATCATCTTCTTTTGCGTTGGGTTGGCGGGCTCATGGAGTTTTAGTCGCTATGAATCACTTCGGCGGGAAGCGTCGCGCATTTTGCGTGCGCGCATTTTACGAGAACTCCCGTTCATATATTGCTACTAGGCGACTATATTGTGTTGAATATGGACTACGGCGAATTAGTGAAGCTCCGAGTGCTAATTTAATTAAAATATGGGTAAAGCGTTTTGAAGAGACCGGTTCAACATTTAAACCACAAGCAAGTGGTCGCCCAAGAACATCTGGGACCGAAGACAATGTTGAGAGAGTTATGGAGTCAGTACGAGGAAATCCACGAATGTCGACTCGCAAGAGATCGTCTGCCTTACAATTATCGCGACGAAGTTTGCAACGAATTTTAACATTGGATCTTAAACTGCATCCAAATAAGCTGCAATTAACACAAGAATTGAAAGAGTCTGACTTCATAGCAAGGCTCGCATTTGCTAATGAAATGCTTAATCGATTTTCCAATTTTGACAATATCCTTTTCTCTGACGAGGCTCATTTCCTTATGAATGGGTTCGTAAACCGTCAAAATTGTCGTTACTGGAACAGTGAAAATCCCAAAATCAAACACCAGAAACCATTGCATAGTCCTAAAGTGACAGTATGGGCAGCAATCTCTGGCAGAGGAGTAATTGGTCCTTTTTTCTTCGAAAATGCGCGGGGCCAAAACGTCACGGTTAATACGGAACGCTATGCTGAGATGTTGGACGGATTTTTGGCTCCAGAAATTGAAAGTTCAAGAATAGTGAATTCCAGAACTTGGTTCCAACAAGATAGAGCTACCTGTCACACATCAAATGACTCCATGGCGGTGGTGAAGCAGATGTTCCCTGGCAGACTGATTTCGAAAAGAGGTGATATCCCATGGCCCCCACGTAGTCCAGACTTGACGCCTCTTGACTTTGTTTTGTGGGGATACCTCAAACACAAAGTCTACAGTAATAATCCAAGAAACATCGTTCAGCTCAAGGAGAATATCCGTGATGAAATGGCAGCCATTACACCAGTATTACTAAAGAAAGTTTTCAATAATTTTCGTTTGCGGTTAGAGGAGTGCCGTCGTAGAGAGGGTCACCATTTAGATGATGTTATTTTAAAACAATAAACTCCATTTATTACTCTACAATGCCTTAGATTTATTTTAACCATACCTTTTGTATTTATTTTTTAATCTATTTTTTGAATATGCACGTTCTATCGCGCCACCCTGTAGTATAATAATAAAATCGAAAAAAACCCTTTTCATTCCATTATTGCGACACTCAATGCCATCATTGTTATGGCTCAAGTGATACAGAGTTGGGCAAAAAGTGGATGTGAATGAATTATGAACAACATTTTGTTGGAATTAATAACAAGCTTATTTACTTACTTAACCAAGTGGCAATTAGAATGACTATTTTTATTCACTACACATCGCTTGTAGAAAGTAATCTCAAATAATAATCGGTCTACTGCATTTCATCTCAAAATCGTCACAAGAAGTTCGCCCACTTCTTCAACCACTCCATTGTTATAGTTCTCGACGTCCATACAGAGTAGACTCTTTGTTTGTCGAAACAAATATCCCCCTTTTGCCACCAGACCCACTTTTTGCTTATTCTTTCTCAATGCATCAGAAGGTCGTGGTAATATCTAGCGGTTTGGTGCCTATGATGTCTACATCATCAGCTTACGCAAGTAACATATGGCTTTTGTCAAAGATGGTCCCCAGCATATTAACTACAGCTTTCCTTATAAATATGCCCAGCAATAGTATGCTGAAGAGGTCACACAATTGCCCTCCGCCCTGCCTAAATTCACGTTTGGTATGGAAATGGCGTACTAAGGTTTTTGTCTATCTCTATTTAAGACGTCGTGCCAGTGTTTAAGTCATCCTATTTATGCCATCTTATGCCATCCTGCAATGTGTGTTGCAGGAATATTAAATTTGGCCATAGCTTCGAATACATTTTGCCGTATTTAAGCTGTCTAAAGCAGCTGTACAGTCCACGAAATGGCAAGTGAATGGTACGTGGCCATTTGTTTTAATAGTGCTGCCAACACAGGTCAGTTATTCATTTACTAAACCTAAGGCCGCACTTAAAAAGCCCAGCCAGATCGAATAGAATAGGCTTTAGTCGTTCACATATCACAGTCGACAAAACTTTAGAACCCAAGAGGGTTAAAGACTGATACAGCGATAGATGCCCTTCATTACACTATTCAAATAAAAACCATATTGCGCTAAATATCAAATTGCCGAAATGTGTTTTTGAGGGTAGTCATGCCATTATCCCCATGGAAAGGCCATTAGGGTTCGCATTTTGTACATACAACTTTCATATACTAAAGCCGTGATACTTTTATTCTGATTCAATTTCCGTCTCGTGGTGGATAATCCGTGATAATTGACATGATTTCTTCATTTGTATAAGATCTAACAACCTATAGAATTGTTTTTACCATAAATTCAGTGCATCTGTGTATCTGTGGTCAGATTTCGATTGTTGTTCTTAATGGGCGGGAAGCCCTATTCAATAGAATTTACTTTTTGCGTTCCGACAAACTTTAAGGCATCTCACGTATCCTTGTATCTTACTATACCCTCGTTATCTCCGTCCTTTTTATAACCATTTATACAATACAAGAACAAGGTCTACTTAATCTTTAAGGCATTTCAATGAAGTTCGTGCTATATTGTTCACGTATGCAGCATCCGTTCTCTCCGATACATAAAAATTTTTTCCATCTTAGCAAGTATTATCTGATCATATTAGTTACTCAACTAGGTCCCCGCTGTTTGCCAATAGATGGCGCCAGGTGTAAGTGCTCGATTCTACCATAACCTAAACGTCAGGAGCCAAGCTTAGGCATATGACAAACATACTGCCCCGACACAATAGTGATTTGCTTTTGACGTCCTATTCTTTTGGTTGTTGTGAATATATATGATTTTGTGCCAAATAATCGTCATATGTGGGAACTATTGATTTTCTTCCTCCAATCGAAGAAAATGGCGGTTGAGGCTCATCGAGAGCTGCAAAACGTTTACGGAGATGGTGCTTTAAGTGAAACAATGTGTCGAGATTGGTTCCGTCGTTTTAAAGACGGCGATTTTGATGTTGACGACCGTTCGCGTAAAGGAAGACGGAAAACCTTCAAAGACGCTGAATTGACGGCATTGCTTGCTGGAGATCCGTGTTAAACGCAGGTAGAGCTTGGTTCTCTATTAGGAGTTACCCGCCAAGACATATTCAAGCGATTGCATGCGTTGGGAATGATTCAGAAGTAAGAAAGACGGGTTCCTTATGGGTTGAAGCCAAGGAACTTTGTTTTGCCCGTAAACAACTGCTTCAGCGACGAAAGAGAAAGGGGTTTTCTTTATCGTATTGTAACGTATGATGAAAACTGAATTCATTGCAGCAATCCAAAGAAAAGAAAGTCATGGTTGGACTGTATTTGGTGGGACCAGGTCGGTGTTATTTATTACGAGCTGTTGAAACCAAGCGAAACCATCACTGGGGATCGGTATGAACCTCAATTAATGAGATTGGGCCGAGATCTGCATGAGAAACGCCCAAAATACGCGCAGGGACACAAAAAGTGATTCTTCGGCCTCACGTGGCCAAACCCGTTAAAATTTACCTGGAAAGGCTGAAATGGAAAGTCTTACCCCATCCGCCATTTTCTCTAGATATTGCGCCGTCGGATTATCACTTGTTTCGTTCGATGACACACGGTGTGGCTGACCAGCAGTCCCATTCATATGACGACATCAAGGAGAACTTAGTTGGGCACCTAATAGTGTGGCATATTTTAAGATTTTTGTGATAGCTGCCTTAGAATGCCAAATATGCCGCCATTATGTGTTAGAAACATTGGTTAATAATAGAAATTGGTTGTGACTATTTCGGGATGTGACGATTATTATGGTGATAAGGTTTTCGAACGGGCGCTTTTTCACTTTATTAAACTTTGTAAATGTCTTAGATGCATTCAGAGGATGGTGCGAGTATAACACCATGGATGACATACGTGCCCGTATTACTGGAAGCTTGCTTCCACCTATTATCATGGGATCATCTGGTTCCTCCCGATAAGATCTGGAGATAGCCAAGTTGATACCTATATTCACACACTGACAAAAGAAACATATTAGGTGCGCAACTAAGTTCCCGCTGTTTGCCAACAGATGGCGCCAGCTATAAGTACTAGTCTATTCTACCAAGCCAAGCTTAGGCATATGGCAAACATACTGCCCCGACACGATAGTGATTTCCTTTTGACGTCATATTCTTTCGGTTGTGTGTGCTAAATAATCACCATATGCGGGAAGTATTAATTTTCTTCTTTCAATCGAAAAAAACGGCGGCTTAGGCTCATCGAGAGCTTTAAAACTTGTACGGAGATGCTGCTTTAGGTGAAACAATGTGTCGAGATTGGTTCCGTAATCAATCAATCCCATGCAGATTGAATGTTGGATAAAGAGAGCATCTTCCCAGGCTATTTTAATGGTCAGGACAACAGTAGTTTGTTTCTTCTAGGTACACATAAAAGCTACCAGGATTCTCCTCACCTTCGTCCTCCAGCATGTGGTGTGCATAAACAGTGTGTGAAAAAACTCTTTCGCATTGCTGCAGATCGTGGCTATTTGGCCTCTTGCAAGACTAACTTGCTAGGAAAGATACCTAAGCCTCTTAACCACTTAAAATCTGTATGTGATACAAGCATTTCTACTTGACAGTTTTTGTAGATATCACCGCTTTTTCTTTCAGTTCAATTTTGTCCCTTCCGTTTTATTTTCTGAATGACTGTGTTGTCAGCTTTATATTTGTCAAGGATATCCCCCAATCGGACAGACACACGTTATCTGTAAAAATCCGAACATTCTTGGTGTAGACCAACATTTGGAAGATTCCACCTTTTACTTTTCTTCTATTCATAATAATTAATAAGTTTATATTAATTTCAATTAAAATGGTCTGCTCATCAGACCACTGCATCTGATCGTAGGGTTGGGAAGGTCATCACTGATCACTAGACTAACGTAACAGCTGAGTTTCAAAAGCGAATGTCACCTAGGAGGGTTGTCCATTTAATTGTTTGGGAAAAAGTGGCTGTTTAATGCACATTATGATCTATAGAAAATGACCCTGGAGGTACCGTTGCCATCAATTCCGAGCACTTTGGCCGCACGATAATCGATGGCCTACAATTGAAGATTATGATCTGCACGATAAGTGGTACCAGGAACGACATAACGCAATCGATTTTGGCTTTGTTGCATGAAAAGTTTCCAGAAAGTGTAATTACACGTTTCGGCGATGTCAATTGGCCACCAAGATCATGCGATTTGACGCCGTTAGGCTTTTTTTTGTGGGTCTACGTCAAAAATCATGTTTACGCGGATAATCCCCAAATGTTGAAGCATTTGAAAACCAACATTCGTCAAGTTGTCGCAAAGATACCGCCCGAAATATGCGAAAAAGTGGTCGAAAACTACCTGAAAAAGATCCTCTGCTGCAGTCAGTCCATAGACGGTTATTTAAATAATATTGTATTTCCAAGCATTATAATGAAATACAAGTTTCATCGAAATCATAGCTTTATGTAGGTTTTATTTAACTTTACTTTTGAAACGGAAAAATGGATAACTCGTAATTTTCTATCTATCTGGACGTAGAGATAGAAAGTGGCAACTCAATATTTCTCTATACCCTCTTCAAAAAAGAGGGGGCACAAAAGTTACGTTGGCAAAAATTAAAGAAAAGTGAGACGAAGACTGCCAGAAACACTTCAGTGCCAAAAATGTTTTTCATACAGGGTTCTTATACTGACTCCATACTGCATCAGCACCCCTCAGCAGCTATTTTGGCCATAATTGGCTGACATTAACTACGCAAATGATGTTGGTTCGACTATTTCGCACACTCTTTTTAGAAAAAGAAAATGTATTTTATCCCTTCAAATCTTGTTCCCTTGCATATCTAAGTATGCACATTCATTTACAAATCTAACTCCTTATTCTTACTCTCTTGCCGAACAAACTATCCACTTGACTGATCAATATTTACAATACTTTCATTTTAATTTCCTGCAACAGATTTTAAAGAAATTGCACTGCATTCAAGTAAATAACTAAGAAAAAACAAAAATACTCTTTTTAATTTTAATGATCCCTGTCGTTTCCATCCAGCGGCATATTTATTCAGAAGTCAAGATTCTTTGATTTTAGTAGTTTTCCTATGATTTCGTTCTGGTGTCCTTTTTTAAGAATTCAAATTCAAACAACTTTTCTATGCCAAAACCACAAAGAACTTTTAATGCTTTTCGATTTGTATTTGTTTTGCTGAACTCTACACTCTATCGTTGTCTCTATCACTCTCTCTCTCTCTCTCTTTCGCCCTCCCTTTCTGCCACACTCTCTCAAAGGCTTTTCCAAATGCGAATTCCGTGTTCGACAATAAAACGCTGCATCGCTGTGGTTTGGTATTCCACTTTCGCGTCGGGTTGACAAAAGGGGGCGCATCCTCAATATATGTATGTGTATGTGCATGCTTTAAAATGTGGCAGCAGTGGTTTGGTTTCCACTTTGGATTGGGTTCAGCTCCTGCAGTTCAAGTAGTTCAACTTTAAAACTTTCTTTCGCAAATCTTGAGTGGAGCCAACAACTAACAAAACAACGGCTATGCGATGCGATGCGATGCGACGCGTGCTGAATAATAAGAAAAGCGTTTCCTCGGGATATCAGATGGAATGGAAGGAAGCAAACATGAATCAAAGGAGTTTATATTCCACACAAAGATTGTGTTCCTCAGCGCGTGTACGAGTGATTGCGGTGTGCGAGTTTGTGACTAATTTTCTTGTTGAAATCAAAGTTGATCAAAGGAACACATATTCGTATAAAAACATTACTAATGGCAAACGGTTAGATTTTGCCACGACTCTTAACTTGTAAATAGATTTTTAGCGATATTTAGTAAATTCTTTAAAATGCATATATCGAAATGGTGACAAAATCGAATCATTGGATGTTCAAACGTCTTTACTACAGCTCTCATGTTAGGTAGTGGAAACTTATTTTGGTTTTTTTTTTCGTCTTCTGCCACAAAGTGATGCCAGGACCACATAGCATTGGACAAAGCCTTTGGAATATGAAAAATTTCTTCATGATATGCAAGACGCGATTGGTCGCTATTGACCACACTAGCACACGTGCATCGGTTTCAAAATAATGTTTGGTTAAAAAGGAACTTGAAGAATTTTCGTTATAGACTCATTTTGGCGAGCGAATCATGGACGGATGACAGTACATCACTTTTCGTCGACAACAATACGTGCATGGCTATTGAAAATTCACAAGTCATAGAGCACACTAACCAAGCTGCTGCAAAGATAAGGGGGAATGTTTTATTTCTGCCAAGCATTTGAGCAAACTGAAGTCGCAACTGCTGAATTTAATGAAGCCCCTCGCTCGCAAAGTCAGTGTGAATTTGACAAATTTAATTTTTAAAGGAAAATATGTCTTCAGGCATTCTACTTAAAGGCTATGTATAGTAGTTTAATAATTAGAATATAAATCGTTAACATTTAAGAAATGTCTTCCAACTTTTAATTATTTTCAGAGATATAAAATTTGGTTTCGTTGTCCAATCCTAGAGTAGACAACTTCCAAAATCCGTTCAGGTATTCTCCGCCAATGCTGTCGGATATCTGTGCGCAGTTGCCAAAGTGAGAAAGCGAAATAGTTTAGTAACCTGAAGGTTTGCTTAGGATATCCGTGTGCAGGTTGCCAAAGTGAGAAAGCGAAACATTTTAGTAACTTGAAGGCTTGCTTGCTTGGCGGATAACTCCTAGTACTGGAGCAAGCCCCACCTGCGATTGACACGGATCCCCATCAAGCAATGCCTTCAACTCAGTGTCTTCGAAGGCTTTTCGTCTTCCTTCACGCGAACAGTCGTCAACATCAAAATCACCGTATTTAAAGTGACGGAATCAATCTCGACAGGTTGTTTCACTTGAAGCAGCATCTCCGTAAACGTTTTGAAGCTCTCGATGAGCTTTCGGCTTCAATTAAAAGAAAAAAATCAACTCTTCCCGCAATGACAATTATTTGACACAAAATCATACGTACAACCAAAAGAATATGACGTCAAAAGGAAATCACTATTGTGTCGAGGCGGTATGTTTACCATATGCCTAAGCGTGGCTCATGACATTGAGGTTATGGTAGAATCGACTAGCACTTACAACTGGCGCCATCTATTGGCAAACAGCGGCAACTTAGTTGCGCACCTAATAATTATTTGGGTTCACAATATTAGGATCATCAGTACACCCCTTACTTTTGGTGATGGTAAAAAAAGAACTGTTAAGGAAACACAATAGAAAATGTAGAAACTGTATCCCCAAGAATTTAAAATCCTCTTAAACATAATAAGGACCGAAATTCAAACAAATGCATGTTGAAAGTCCAAAGTTACCCCCATCTGATAGGCAAATGCTTTCGGCAAAATATAAAACTGACGTTACTGCCTGCCAGAGGGGAGATGAACTGTACAGAAATGGTCATGCTGTACAAATTGGGATATCTACTACAGGTGCCGAAAGACGAAAGACATGAATTCGAAAATGTTTTTTTTTTTTTTTTTTGAGTAGGAGACTTAGACACCTTTTCCCCTGATTTAGACCTGCAGCCTACCGAAAAAACAGAATCCGCATCAAGATGAAGTATTTTTAGGAAAGAATAAACATACATTTTATGAGCGCCTGAAAGAAATTTACCACCCCTATTCTAGCAGCGATAACAAAATTGTTCTGTCAGATATTAATGCCACATTGAGAACAGTGTCCATAGCAATACCTGCGAAAACAGTTTCACAACTAGAGAAAGATATGTTTCTATTCCTACAGACTCCATAGTAATACGTCGGAAAACAGTTTCGCAATAAGAATTAAATATGTTGCTATTCTTTCAGTGTCCTCAGCAACACCTCGATTATATACAAGTTGGATCACATTCCCGCACAAAAATATCCACAAGGCAAGAAAAAAACTAATCGTCCATGTGGTTATAGATGAAATGCCTGCACATATTGAAATGGCAGAGCGAATGGCTAATACAGACCCCAATAACCACCCCGTTGAAGTTTAAGTATACATGAGATTAAGCAGAGCGAGAAACTAATACAACGGAGCAAGAAGAAAACTAGAAATTAACTAATTAATAAGCTTTCTTAATTAGATAACGACTGGAATAGATATTCTTATCCACAAGGGTGGTCTCGAAATTAGCCGACCTAACAAAGAAGACACAGAAAAGTTGGAAAAATTGCCCTTTTTCCAATATATTTCGCCTTTAACTCGATAATTTAAGGCGTTGCTTTAATTCCAAAAAATAATATGAATCTGTAGGAATGGTGGCACCGATTCCGTTTCCTCCGTTGAAGGTTTCGCTTAATTCTGAAAGTTTCACTTGTTTCCATTTCCTCTTCACGGAATAGATTCCCGCACTATTTTAAATGTTCTTACACTTTTGCGCAGTGTAAGTCCTGTAATGGAAACACATCTGCTTTGTGTGGTGACAAGTTTAACTCTCTCTTTTATTTTCAATATTTTGTATAAATACTACATTTATACTTATTCCAATTTTCTTTGCTCTACATTATATTTACATTATTTCATATGCAATATTTTCAATATTCGATCTTGCTGATCATACGATTTCCATTTTATGACATGATTGATTTATGGTGTGGGGACATTTCCAATTTCTTTTGGTCCTCTTATTTTATGACTCGGTTGATTTATGTTGTGAGGAGGTTTCTAATTTCTGTTGGTCTTAATTTTTTACGACTCAGTTGAAGGGCTTTCTTCGTGTGTAGTCGGTTGATTGAAATACTTCAGACTGCATATATTTATATGATTTGGATGCATTGGGATTCGTTATAACATACCTATAGATGCACTTTTTCCAGCGATATTTAAAAGCTTCTATACCCTGTTCATATTAAGAAGAACTGTCAAACTCTTTAAAATAGCCGTCAATCGCAGACTCCACCTCTTCATTGTTGGCAAATCTTTTACCATCAAGCCATTTTTTCAAGTTTGGAAATAGAATATAGTCCAAGGGAGCTAAATCTGGTGAGGGATTCGAACCAGAATTCGTAAATTTTGGCCATCGAAATAATGGATGTGTGAACTGGGGCATTGTCTTTATTTTTCGAATTTTTTCCATAATTTCATCACCTCTGCTGAAACATAAATCTACTGAAACATTTTCACAACGCTGTTTTTGCTCCATTGAAAGCAAGCGCGGCACCCATCTTGTACACAGCTTACACATCTTCAAATCTATCGTTTCAGCCAGCTGACGCACTTTCAGCCGATGATCATCCAATACCAATTTGTGTTTTTTTAACCGTGTCCAGAGTGAATACCTCAATTGGTCGACCACTACGGTATTCATCTTGGCAGCTCGTACGGCCTCGTTTAAACTCTGCTACCTAATATTTTAAAGTCGTAGACGAAGGAGCAGACTCCCTCACAGTAAAATCTAGATCGACTTTAATGGACTGAGACCTTTTAAAGGGAAATATTGAATTACATAACGATGATCAATTTTTTACAAATTCACGTAGATCGTTTATTTTCGATGGCTCAAATAAAATTACTAAAAAGCGCGCCGCCTTGAAACTTAAAACACTAAAACATGTTTTTTGCCACTTTTACCAAAATAATGTTTTCAAACTACTTGCACCATCCATACGTCATGCCAGTTAGTTTTGGGCTCGCCGAAGGTACAAAATACTCTTGTGAGCTCCATCTTTAATTCGTCATAGCAAACATTTACAGTTCTTCAAAAACCAGACCCTTCCAATTGAGTTTTGATCACCATCCCCTGCATCGTCCAACGAATTTTTCATTGAAGTATTTTCGTGATGGAGGCGGTATTGGGTCCATCCGAACACTACAATCCAGTCAAAACAGGATCCTTATTGTGATAAGCTGGACAATGTCGATGTCGGTGTGTAATTCATACTGCCGATATTCTAGGTTAACGATAAGCTACTGCCGCAAAATTGGTGCCCTAGATCACTGACAAATATCGCATTGTCTTTGAGGAAAGACAGGAGCAGGAGCGGTAGCAGGATTTTGAATTTGGTTGCAATTTTCCAGTCTAATACAAAGCAATAACACTGTTGCGTTTCAATTCCATTTCGATAACTTTTTTTACCTGCGATGAAAAGCGTTATGCTTGTATAGAGTGAGGGATAACATAATGGACTGCCGCTTGTCAAAAAATGAGAGCGCTGTCATTAGCCGTATGATTGCTACAGCAGCGTGACATTAGTAACACTTCGAACGCATGCAGGAATAGTTCAGTGGGTAACGCCTCGTCAAGACTTCGCTTGATATAAATTGTTTCAATAGAATTAGTGATAAATTCACTGTTGACTTCTGAATAGATCAATGGATAAACTAACGCCTCGTCAAGACTTCGCTTGGTATAAATTGTTTCAATAGAATTATTGATATATTCACTGTTGACTTCTGAATAGATCAATGGATAAACTAACGCCTCGTCAAGACTTCGCTTGATATAAATTATTTCAGTAGAATAACTGATAAATTCACTGCTGACTTCTTGCCTGCCAATGTTTTTCCAGAAACGCGTAACAAATTTTTCTAACAGACCATACTTTGCCAGAAAAAGAATTCTGATCATTCTTTTCTTATTACAATCCTGGAATTATATTCGACAGAAAATAATGCATAAAATGCATTTTTCCTTGAATCTTGAATCTATATACCTATAAATTTATATATTTATCATCATGCCAGATTTGTTTTCGAAAATATTTCAAAAGCTCTTCTTACCTTTCATCGTCTCATTTCCTAACAATAATACTTGTAGCATTAATATGTATACATCAGAAACGGTCCAAAAAAAAAAACAAAAATCCGAAAATAGTATTGATTTATTTCACTTACCTTCCTTAATAATCTAAGTCAAAAATATACAAAACATTTATTCTGATTTCGATAAGCACATCAAACCTTGAATTCTTTTCCTGTTTCATACATCCAAAATGAAATTACAAACAATTTTGCTGCCGATGCCTACACCCGGAACGATATTAGAAGCAATTTTGATTCTGATTAAGTTTTTTTTTTTTTTTTTTACATTTTCGTTTCAGGTTCTCGAATCAACATATCTGTTTCTTTATGTTTCGATAGAGAAACAGAATCAATTTCGGTTCCTAACTTCGTTTCAGGTAAGTAATGAAAAAAAAAAATTATTTCTAACGTATTTCAGATAAATTTACAATACCTCAACCGAAACGAAACTGAAATTTCGTGAGAGTCCCTGGTATGCGGCATCCTTTTGTGGTCGGGCATTATTAGATATTATTATTTAATTTATGATGTACAGGGTGATTTTTTAAGATTTAAGTTTTTGAAGTTGGTAATGGCGTCCAAACGTCATCTGTCAAAGTGAAAAGTGTACAGAATACTCTGCCATTTCATCATGGAAAGACTAATAAACGAGCAGCGATTGCGAATCGTTGAAATTTATTATCAAAATTCGTGCTCTGTGACAAATGTGCACCATTTGATACGGCCATTTTATGGTCGTCATAACCGACCTGCTGAATCAACAATTCGTGCTGTTATCTCCAAATTTCACACCAAATTTACTTTGTTGGACATAAAACCATCGACTCACATGCGTAGAGTTTGTACCAAAGAAAATATTGCAGCCGTAGCGACCGGTGTTAATGACGATCGTGAAATGTCAATTCGTCGCCGTTCTCAGCGATTGGGCATTTGTTACCCAACCACAAGGAATTTTTTGTTTTTTCCACAATTGGCTGAGTTGAACTTGGTTGACATGTGATTTCATCAGGACGGTGCAACATGCCACACTGCTCGTGAAGCAATGGATATGTTGAGGGGTGAATTTGGTGAGCAGCTTATCTCTCGATTTGGCCCACAAGATCTTGCGATTTAACGCCTCTTGATTATTTCTTTTGGGGTTATGTCAAGTCGTTAGTCTCTGTGGACAAGCCGAACACTATTGAAGCCTTACAGGATTACATAACACGCGTTATTCGTGGAATACAGGCCGAAATGCTGGAAAAGGCGACCAAAAATTGGACCTTCCGAATGGACATTTTGAGACGCAGCCGCGGCCAACATTTACATGAAATTATCTTTAAAAATTAACTGGCAAAGATCAATTTATCGATTCCAATAAAAATTGTAATATATGATGCAAACTTGAGTGTTTTTTTTTTTTTTTGATTTTTAAAAAAAAATACGATTGAGAAATCAACCTTTATTGTATGTACATTAGAAAATAAATCGCATCCCATGGATGTCAAGTTGCTTATTTTGGAACATGCAAAATAAACTTTTAATATTAGATTTTAAATCTGTATTATATTTGTCAAGCATCTTCCGAAGTTTATGAGATACCGTCCTGTTTTCCTTTCACGCTTTACGTTTTTGCAGTTTTCAATCAAATGTATCGGACGTTTGTGAAGGGCAAACCTCACTTCTATTATCGAACAATCTTTCAGTGGAAAATATTTTGTCGATTCAAAAAAAAAAAAAAAAAAGGAAAAAAACGTCTTTCAAGCGATTTGTATCACTTCGTTTGAGATTCAAAAGGATACGTCATTCAATCGATTTATATCACTTCATTTGAGAATTATGTGTATCGGTATGTAAATCAATTTACTATTGTTTTCTTATCTTTCCTCAATAGAACAAAATTTTCAGTTTTTCACTTACGTGTGATTTAATCAATCCCTTGCAAATACTGCTCAGGTTTATGAACACCCACAGGAAATCTACATATTTTATGCCTGCACAACTGTAATAGCAATTCGATGATCATAAACAAATGAAAGATTAGTTTCAACTGCGGAAATTAAAATGCAAATCAGATTGTATGTCCAAAATTATCACTGAGGAATATGCAAAAAAAAAAAAAAAACTCAATATTCAATGTTGCACAAATGCCTTAAGTTATGTGAAATGATTTAATTTGTGTTAAATTGTGTGCGCAAAGAAACCGCAAATTCCTTAAAATACCACAATCGCTGCCCATCCCCCACTGGAGCTTGACACAGTTCACGGAAGATGACGTTTTAATTTACTCACCCTTATATGCCACATGTGATAACAAGCCCACTCCTCTCCTCACTCAAAGAAAAAAAAAAAAACAGAAGAAATATTGTAGCTTGAGGGTTCAAAAACAATAACAACATCAGCATGAATTCGTATTATAAAGTAATCATATTCAGACCCAAAAACAGGCGGCGAGCCTGCCCACAACCACCAGAAAAAAAACCACAAAAGAAAAAGAAGCAATTTCCTTAAGGAATCTTGTGAAACATCATCAATGAAATGGAACGTGACGAAATTTATATAACAAAATTTACACAAAGGAAATGAGGGCATCTAACTTTGGGGCAAAGATTTCACAAACAGTCTAAGCTGGCAATTCATATTTTTGAATCAACGAAAATTCAAGTAAATAATTCTTATACATCCAGACACATATACACTCACAAACCCACATACACCCATTGGCCATTGAGCTTGGTCCAGAAATAATCACAATTATAGAGACAACTAACTACACAGCAAGTTTATAGACAACCTCGATGCGAACTAACAACTACCCACACTGACTGGCCTCTCCATGTTCATAAATATTGGCCACAATTGGCACACAAACCCGCAGTCACATAAAGTCAAGCACTAGAGAGAAGCAAATAAAAAAATTATGGTCTGAATCGTAAGTTGAGACTTCAGTCATATCTCTACCAACAGTAGAAACTAAACAACTGCAGCAGCAGCAGCAGCAGTGAAATACCAGACAATGGAACAAATTAGACGAGCACAGATGGGTCTGATACTTAATAAAGTACAGTATTTGGTGTCATTGTAGGCGGCACAAATGGCAAATGTTGAAGATGTGGTCGATCGAACACGGCCAGTATTGCATCTGAGGAAAAACAAAATTAACCACTTGAAAATTATGAAAACCGTTCCTCTAAAACGGCCGATCGATTGGTTTAAATTTTGGAAAATTTTAATACACGGAAAACATTTCTCATCTTCATAAAACAGAAACATTCTATTCATCGTAATTTTGAATAATTTTCAGCTTTAAAAAATTTAGGTAAATTTCGAAAAAGACCACCCACGTATATTTTGCTTCTCTAGAGCCTGTGAGAAAAGGCAATTACATTGCATAACCATGGCGGCCCCACGAAAAAGCAACTCCGCTCCGCAACTTTTCACACATATTATTTAGATACCAAAACACGGGGGCGGTAAAAAACTAGCCAGTCTAACGTCCAGAAGGTGCCAGTACTTTAAAAGAAAAAAATTATTTTTGGTGAAAAGTGGCAACCTTACAAAATATATGATTTAAGTTTCAAGCAGCCATGTTGTTTAGTATTTTTATTTAAGCCTTTAAAAAGTAAACGATCACAGCGAATTTGTAAACACGGAAAAAATTGGTCGCCATTATGTAATTTAATCAATTTCCATTTGAAAGGTCTCAGTCAAAACAATATTAAAGTCGAAATGGATTCTACTCTAAGGGAGTCCGCTACTTCGTTTACGACTGAAAGTTATTGGGTAGCAGAGTTTAAACGAGGCCGTACGAGTTGCCAAGAAGAACACCCTATTAGTCGACCATTCGAGATGTCCACGCCAGACACGGTTACGAACATCCACAAAATGGTATTGGATGATCGTCGGCTGAAGGTGTGTGAACTTCCTGAAATGATAGTCATTCCAAAAACTGCTATACGTCAGATATCGACCGATGATTTGAAGATGATAAAGTCGTGTGCAAGACGGATGCCGCGCTTGCTTACAATAGAGCAAAAACAGCGTCGTGAAGATGTTTCAGAGTGTCCTAGAGTGTTTTTCGATGTTTCACCGCAATAAAGCCGAATTTTTGCGGCGATTTATAACCTTGGATGAGACATGGGTCCATCATTTCACATCAAAGGCAAAGGGACATTCAAAGCAGTGAACTGGGATTGGAAAATCGTGTCCCAAAGAAGGAGAAAACGGTTTTGTCTGCACGCAAGTTGATGACGGTAAACACCGTAGTGGCCGATCCACGCCAGACATGGTTACGAAAATCCACAAAATGATATTAGATGATCGCCGGCAGAAGGTGTATGAACTATCCGAAATGATAGTCATTTCAAAAAGTGCTAAACATCATACATTGACCGAAGATTTGAAGATGAGAAAGCTGTGCGCATGGTGGGTGCCGCGCTTGCTTTCAACAGAGCAAAAACAGCGTCGTGAAGATGTTTCAGTAGATGTTCCAACGCAATAAAACCGAATTTTTGCGACGATTTATAAACCTGGATGAGACATGGATGGGTCCACAACCCCACATTTCGCAATTGAGAAAAAGGAACAGTCAAAGCAGTTGACTGAAATGAGATAATCGTGTTCAAGGCGAAGAAGATTCCATTTGCAGGCAATGTAATGACGTCTGTTTTTAGGGGTGCGTATGGTATTAGTTTTATTGATTATCTATCACCATCAATGGTGAATATTATATTAATTTATTGACGCATTTAGGTGATACAATTTTGTTGTTTTGTGCTGCAGTTCACACATCCACTACCCTCGGACTGTTTTCTATTTCCAAACTTTGAAAAAAGGCTCGATGGTAAAATATAAAGGTGGAGTCTGCGATTGGTGGTTATTTGAAGGAGTTTGACAGTCCTTACCATAAACAAGTTATAGAAGTTACTGAATTAAATTGCTGGAAAAAGTGTGTCGAGATAAAAAGAAATTATGTTGAAAAATAAGGAGAATTGTTTATAACTTTTCTGCATCTTAATACGGACACAGAAGCTAAACAAAATCCAAAAGGGTGGCGCGTAAGCAGGAGCAGAAATAATTGATTTTGAATTTTTTGTTTGTATGGTAGGTACCACGCCCCTTTGTCCAATTGGACCGAATTGTAAATCTAAGCCATCCCGGGCACCACCCAGACGCATATACAAAAATTTATGCAAAGCGGTCCAGCCGTTTAGGAGGAGTTCACTGACAACGCCCGTACAGTAGAATTATACATATAAAGATACGCCGCACGTAGAAAATAATTCCAAGCGCTTCGATTTTCTGCGCTTCTCTTTCAGTTTTATTTACTTTACATTTTTAATTTATGCAAAAAATTAGCCCCATTCATTACATAAATGAGCGAAAAATCAATAAAAACGATATTCATAAAAGAAAATTGATTCGGCCAAACTACCCAGATTGCTTTTTTTCTAACTGCCCTCAATCAAAATATGTAATTTTTTGAAAAATCTTAATTTTCGAAAAATCGTAGTCATGTCTTAAGAATTTTGTGTCATTTACAAAACGAAATTATAGATTTTCTTTTTCTTTACTTGGGTATCAGATCACAATGAAAGTAAATCAAATATGATTATCAATTATTACATGCCTTACTGTATTAGAATATTTTAAAACAGTACAACGTCTGGCTATCATAAGCCATTTTTCATCCCTGATGTGACCATAACTTAAAAGAGACCAAAAAAAGGAAAAAAAAAAACTGCAGACAGACATTCACCAAAATTATAACTTCTGCAAGTGGTACTAGAGAGCATTCGCCATAAAACAATGTCGCCAACAAGTGCACCATAAACAAACAAACGGCAGAAAAAAAATCGGACCCAAAAATATTATGGCAGTGGCAACGGCAACAGCATCAGCAATAGCAACGAACAACACCAACAAACGAGCTACAGACAAAGTCTACTGCGAAGTAATGAAAGAAGCAAATAAAAACAACAATGCAACAAGAAATAAAATACGATCGAAATTGTTATTTCCTTAGTTTCTGGTTGGAAATGTCCAGAGTGGATTTTAAAATTTGCCAGTTTCAATTGCGCAACGTTAACCGTTATGGCCAACAGTGCAAACAAGTTACTGGGCACCACCCACCACAATTCACTATCACGACTAACGATAACAACGCTGTGTAAAATTGGGTGAATGTGGCAGTTTCCTAACTACGTATTTATGTCTTCCAACGCAACGGTGGCAAGAAGGAAACACTCACATATGGCCATAATAAAAATGTCCGTTACTTTTCATTTCGACATGCAGCAGAAGTGTTTTCAAGTTGACCAAATGTCACGGGAGTGTCTGCATAAAAGAAAAACATGAAAACTGCTACGCAATCGTATTATTGCTCTGTACTCGTACATTAATATGTAGAGGGGAGGCAAAGAATATAAAAGTATTTCCGTGCAATTGAACTACATAGATGGCATAGAAGTATAGGGTGGCCCAACAAGAACGCAAGATTTAAATTTGACGCCATTTGGCATACAAGTATAGGGGGTCCCAGCAAGAACGCAAGATTTAAATTTGGCGCCATTCGAAGTGTCATTGTTTGACATTTGAACAATTGTTATTGTTTGCTAGTAGAAGGTACGAGGTTAGTAAAAATGGAGCGCTACAAAATTGAACAACGCATTCTCATTGTGAAATTGTTTTACCAAAATGGTGAAAGTTTTGCGGCTACAATTCCCAAATTTGCGATCAATTTGGGGTCACAATAATGCTCCAAAAGAGTCAACTGTAAAGAGATTAATGGATAAATTTGCCTAAACTGGGTCTGTTAGTGATGTAAAGACAACAAAACGTCTTCGACCAGGTCGATCGATCGAAAATGTCGCAGCTGTACGTGATGATGTCGCTCAAACTCCATCCACCTCAATTCGACACCGAGCTCAGCAAATTGGTGTCTCCAAATCCACTATGCAGCGAATTTTGACGAAAGATTTGCATCTTCATGCATACTAAGTTCAATTGATTCAGGAACTGAAGCCAGCTGACCATGAACAGCGAAGGGAGTTCGTTAATTGGAGAGACAACATGAAAATGCTGATTTTGCCGATAAAATCATGTTCAGTGACGAGGCCCATTTCCATCTTGATGGCTTCTTCAATAGGCAGAATTGTCGCATTTGGGGTGAGGAAAACCCTCGAGTGATTCCCGAGAAGCAAATGCATCCTCTACGTGTCACTGTGTGGTGTGGATTTTTTGCTCGAGGAATCATTGGACCCTTTTTTTATGAAAATAAGGCATGTCAAGCGCAAACAGCCAATGGTGTTCGGTATCGTGAAATGATAACCAGTGTTGTTCGTGCCTAGAATTGAAGAAATGAATGTGGAGGGCATGTGGTTTCAACAAGACGACGCCACATGTCATACAGCCAGAAAAACAATTCAATTGCTGCATCAGTCATTTAAATGTTGCGTTCTTGTTGGACACCCTTTACAAAAATGTCGAAATATTGTAATCGGGTGAACCACAGTTGTAATGGCCAACTTTATATACAACAAATCGAGTAGATTCTCCAATTGTAGGCGAAATGTTAGTCGAAATAGCAGAATACAGGAAAAACACGAATACAGCTGATAAAAAACGAAAACAACGATCCATTTGAGCATTCAATTTATGATAGCAACATATAATTTTTCCACCCAAAATTCTTACTGTGAATAACTATTACATAGTACACTAACGCGTAAGGATCCACTTGTAAAAATAAATGACTCAACCTTATAGAATGTCTTTCGAACAGCAAGTCCATCTGCAATTCGGTGATTCTTATATCAGTTCTTAAGGCATTAACAATGTCCATTATCGACTATGGTATGACAGCGAAAAATAACTAGAATAAGAACAATATTTGATGTCGCTATTGGGCTCTCTTTAGGTGCTTTCAGATCTACGGGAAGAAGTCCCAAAACTAACCGACCTAGCGTATAGACGGTGCCGGTAGTGCAATGTGGAAACCTTATAAAACATATGTTTAAAGTTTCAAAGCGCTACGTTGCACAGTGTGGTAGATCACAAATCTAACTGGACAAAATTAATAACTCATGTATTGAACAAAAAATGAGTTCAAATTTATAATGATTGTAAGAAATCAACTTTTATTTAGAAAAATTTTTTTTTAATAAAATGACGCGAAAAGTAAATAGTTTACACTGTCAACGAAAAATATATTTTTAAGATAAAAGTTTGGTTTCCTAAGTACATGTTCTGAGATTTATTGAGAGCATGTACTGAGATTATTTGTGGTTATATACAGGGTGGGCCATAAGGGTGTTGGCGGTTTAAATCTTCAAATCACCCCCGCGCTGCGCGGGGTGGCGGGGGGATATGTTGTTCGCTGCGCCGCTTCCTGGAAATTTAGTCGCCATGGAGTCGTACACGGGAGTGCAGCGTGCATTTTGTGTCCGAGCGTATTACGAAAACAATAAATCAGTGATTACTGCACGACGTTTGTATCGGCATGAACACGGTTTACACGATTTAAGTGAAGTTCCAAGTGCCAATGTGATACGAAAATGGATCAGAATGTTCGAAAGAACCGGCTCAACAGTACCAATTACGGTTCGTGGTCGCCCAGTTTCTGCAAGATCAGCCGACATTGTGGATCGTGTTCGTGTTTCAGTTCAGCGAAATCCGCAACAGTCAATACGTAAGAGAAGTCAGTCTTTGGATGTCAAAAGAACAACTTTACGACGAATTTTGAAACGTGATTTGCATTTGAAGGCTTATAAGATTCAGATAGTCCAAGAATTAAAACCCGATGATGCCAATGAACGACTTAACTTTGTCAATTTGATGCTAGAGCGGTTCAACAATTTCAACAACGTGATTTTTAGTGATGAGGGCAATTTTCACCTTAATGGCCATGTGAACAAGCAAAATTGTCGGTTCTGGTCCGAGACTAATCCCCGACGCTTGCATGAACGTCCACTTCACAGCCCTAAGCTTGTCGTGTGGGCTGGGATAACGTCAACCGGTATTATTGGACCATACTTTTTTGAGGACGAAAGAGGGCATGCGATGACGGTTAGAGCGAACAATTATTGCAACTTGCTAGCAGACTTTTTGGTGCCAGCTTTGCAAGAACTTCAAGGCAATACCTCGAGGATGTGCTTTTAACAGGATGGGGCCACATGTCATACGGCTAGGGTATCCATAGAGCTGCTGAAAAATGTTTATCCTGGAAAACTCATTTCGAAATTGAATGGCCCCCACGTAGCCCCGATCTCTCTCCATGCGATTATTTTCTATGGGGCTACCTCAAGTCGGTAGTCTACGAGAATAATCCGACCAATTTAGAGCAGTTGAAGAGGAACATTATTCAGGAAAGTAACAAAATACCGAGAACAACTTTTCAACGAGTTTTCCAAAATTTGTGACTTCGGTTCCAAGAGTGTCAAGCAGCCGAGGGAAGCCATTTGGCCAACATTATTTTTAAGTCTTAAAAATTCCCATGCCTCTACTTTTTAAAAATACAAAATTATTTTTTTTATGTTTCGTAGTTTTTTTTTAATTGAATATTTAAACCGCCAACACCCTTATGACCCACCCTGTATATACTAATATTTACGTTGAATACAACTAATTAATCATGTATTAAAATTATTAGGTAAGTTTTTATGTAAAGAGTCGGATGTAGTCACTTTTAGTATTACACTAATTGTAATAATTTTAATACATATTTAATAGTAATTGTTTTATTCACTTGTTCTTGCTTTATTACATTAATAATACAGATAAAGCACACAAATACACATAGAGATTTTAATTTAGTCAATTTCATATGCGTCGTTAAGAGATTCTTCTCCCTCGAAAGCATCAACAGATAATAATGAAGGAACTTCTTTTGTTATCAAGCTTCGAACTCGAACTTGACGCAAACTTGCGATAAAAGGATCTGAAGAAATTAATAGCCGATTGAAAAGATCTGTATTTGTGTCTACTCTCGATGTTTTTCTCATAAACAACTCTCTAAATTTCCTCGTATCCTTATTTCTTGCTTTGATGTTAAGAAACGGTCACGATGTCTTCCACTTTTTATCCATTTTTCGGCTAACTTAAAACAAATAATATTTATGTTTGCTTTAAGATTTCTTTTTCTTTTCACGTCTTCTGGTATATCTGGAAGACCATATCTAACCATTACTAATGCAAATAAGGCGTCTTTGCGATATATTTTGGGAGTTTTTATCCAATTTTCAAAAATGTCCTTTCTCGAAAGAGTCATACTGGAAAAGTGAAAAAAATCTATGGTAGTCCCAAAAATGCATAAGATGTTTTTGATTTACCTTAAAGCGAATACTTGAAAGATTAACCGAAATATAGATTTACACCGAAACTATCCGGAATAAATAGCTTTAACTCTACTTGGAAAAAAGGAAATATTTTATTTTTTGCACTTTCTGAACTTCTCACAAAAAAAAATAATTAATTTAAACTTGCAATGGAAATATTTACATGAAAATTTTAATATATTTTCTTGAAATAAAGCTTAATAATAATAAAAAAAAATTATGTCAATAAAGTCACCGTAGACTTGTTAATCATAGAACAAAGTCATACAAATAATACGCTTCTCTTTGAAATCTGAATGCACCTCTTGGCAACAACTGGCTTTAAAGCTCAATTTTTCCTAGTCAGAGCTAAAAACAATCAAACAAAAACTGAATTGCAGTTACCCATTGCATTGAGACGCTCATTAAACTATCAGAAGGAATGATGCCAGACATTTTTTTTTAAATTTTTTCTAGCAAGATTTGTGAATTACCACAGTGTGCGTTGTTTAGTATTTTTATTTAAACCAATAAAACCAATAAAAAATAAACGATCTCAGTGAATTTGTAAATATGGAAAATTTGGTCACCGTTATGTATTAGTTGCGCAAATAAGTCCCCGCTGTTTGCCAATAGATGGCGCCAGTTGTAAGTGCTAGTCAATTCTGCCATAACCTAAACGTCAGGAGTCAAGTTTATGTCAAGTTATTATGTCTCTAGACATAATATTTTTTTGGTTGTGTGCATATGTATGATTTTGTGCCAAATAATCGCCACATACTTGAAGTATTGATGATCTTCTTTCAATCGGAGAAAACGTCGGCTGAAGCTCATCGAGAGCTTCAAAACGTTTGCGGAGATGCTACTTTAAGTGAAACAACATGTCGAGATTAGCTCCGCCTCTTTTATTTTGATGTTGACAACCGTTCGCGTGAAGGAAGACGAAAACCCTTCGAAGACACTGAATTGACGGCATTGCTTGATGGGGATCCGTGTCAAACGCAGGTAGAACTGGCTTCAGTGTTAGGAGTTACCCGCCAAGCCATTTCCAAGCGAATGAATTCAAAAGCATAGGTTGCATATGAGTTGGAGTCAAGAGACGTTGAACGTCGTTTTTTCGCTTGTGAACACCTGCTTTAGCGACAAAAAAAGGAAGCGTTTTCTTCAACGTTTTGTAACGGATGCTGAAAAATGGATTCATTACAGCAATCCAAAGAAAATAAAGTCATGGGAACTGCTGGGTCGTGCTTCTACGTCGTCGCCTTCGCCGAATATTCACGCTGCGAAGGTTATGCTCTGTATTTGGTGGGACCAGGTCGATGTTATTTATTACGAGCTGTTGAAACCAAGAACACCATCACTGGGAATAGGTGGCCACTTCAAATAATGCGGTTGAGTCGATCTCAAAAGAGGTTCTTTAGCTTGACAACGCTGAGCCTCACGCGAACAAGCCCGTTAAAATCCACCTGGAAACGCTGAAACGGGAAGTCTTACCCCATCCGCTATATTCTCCAGATATTGCGCCGTCCTATTATCACTTGTTCCGTTTGATGACACACGCTTTGCCTGACCAGCAGTTTCACTCATGTGACGACATCAAGGAATGGCTAGATTCGTGGACAGCCGCAAAAGATGAACAGTTTTACCGTGACGATATTCGAGCTTTGCCAGAAAGATGGGAAATACTTTCAATGAATCATTTGTAAACATGTTTTCATTTTAAAAAATTGCAGCGAAAACTTAGTTGAGCGCCTAATAATTCAATCAATTTCTATTTGGTAGGTCTTGGTCCAACCAATATTAAAACTAAGCTAGATTTTACTCTGGGAGAGTCTGCTCCTTCCTTTGTGACTGTAAAATATTGGGTGGCAGAGTTTAAACGAGGCCGTACGAGCCGCTAAGACGAACTCCAGGCGTGGTTAAGAAAATTCACAGAATGGTGTTGGATGATCGCCGGCTGCAGGTGCGTAAGCTAATTGAAATGATAGACATTTCAAATAATGCTATACATCGCAAAAACAGCGTCGTGAAGATATTTCAGTAGAGTATTTGGCGATGTTTCACAGCAATAAATCCGAATTTTTGCGTCGATTTACTTCCATGGATGAGACACGGGGGCACCATTTCTTACCTGAGGCAAGGGAACAGCCAAAGCTGTGGACTGAAATAAGAAAATCGTGTCCAAATAAGAAGAAGACGGTTTCGTCTCCACACAAGTTCATGACGGTGACTACTGTAGTGGGCGAGCGATTGAGTTATCCACACCAGACAGGGTTAAGAAAACCCACAAAATGGTATTAAATAAGCTGCCTGAAGCAGTTGGCATTTCAAACAATGCTATTCATCGTATATTGACCAAAGATTTGAAGATAAGAATGCTGTGCGCTAGATGGGTGCCTCGCTTGCTTTCAATAGAGCAAAAACATCGTCGTAAAGATGTTTCAGAAGAGTATTTTGCAATGTTTCACCAAATTTATGCATCGATTTATGACCCTGGATGAGTCGTGGGTGTCTAACTTCACATCTGAGACAAAGGCATAGTCAAAGCAGTGGACTGGAAAGCGAACACAGTTCCATCTGTAGGCAAGGACATGGCGTCTATTTTTTTGGGATGCGCATGAAATTATTTTTATTGATTATATGCAGAAAGGCAACTCAATCAACGGCAGATATTATGCTAATTTATTGCAGCATTTACGTGATGAAATTATGGGGAAAATCTGCATTTGGCGAAAAATAAAATGTTGTTTTATCAAGCCAATGCTCCATTTCACTCATCCACTACTTCGATGGCCAAAATTAATGAATTAAAGTTCGAATTGCTTCATCCCGCACCTTGTTAGCCAGATTTATCTCTCTCGGACTAATTTCTATTTGCAACCTTGAAGAACCAGCAATGAAGAGATGGAGTCTGCAGTTGATGGCTATTTTAAGGTGTTTGACGGTTCTTACTAGAAACAGGGTAAATAAACTATTGAATATGGTTGACAAAAAGTGTGCCGAGCTAAAAGGAGATTATGTTGAAAAATAAAGAACATTTTTGTCAACTTTTTCGTGTGTTCCCCTTCGTATTTTCAAGATATTTTCAACAACTTAGTCTTCAGAGCGTGGTGCATCTTCGACATTAAAACTACCTGAATGGAATCGATCAAATCGAACTAAAATTGCGTTTGATTGGCTATTAAGGTATTAGGATCAAATATTATTTACATTTTTAACCGCCTGGCTAGCATATTCGCTTTTATTGAAGAGAAACTGAAAAATATTATATGTTTTATATGCGCTGAAGTCAATTTTTAATGCAAGCTGAAGCAAAACTGAGTCAATCAGTCACAACCTCGATCGAAATTACACAGCGCGGGATACAACTAGCTAGAGCCGTTTTGTGACTTTAATAATAATAAAGAAATAATAATAATAAAGAAATAATAATAATAAAGAAATAATAATAATAAAGGAATGATATTAATAATGAAATAATAATTTGGATAAGAATCGAAGAGTGAATTTCGTGTTACAAGTGTGTAATTTGACGTGGGAAAAAGCCGATCGATAAAGAGATTCAAATTAAAAGCGCAGAGTTTAATAGAAAAATGACAAAAAAGAAATTGACAAATTGGCATGCGTGGCAAAGTGCACTCATTGTTTGCCTCGACGAAGTGCCAGCCGAGTCAAGAGAGGAGTGACCAAAATTAGATGAGAGCGACGATGGCGGTAAAGGGGTTGA
>JAHXMU010000687.1:644053-657734 GCA_019455685.1 Philornis downsi | reverse complement strand
GGTTCTTTCGAACATTCTGATCCATTTTCGTATCACATTGGCGCTTGGAACTTCACTTAAATCGTGTAAACTGTGTTCATGCCGATACAAACGTCGTGCAGTAATCACTGATTTATTGTTTTCGTAATACGCTCGGACACAAAATGCACGCTGCACTCCCGTGTACGGCTCCATGGCGACTAAATTTCCAGGAAGCGGCGCAGCGAACAATATATCCCCCCGTCACCCCGCGCCACGCGTTACCGAGAAATTGAAGAATTAAATCGCCAACACTCATATGGCCCACCCTGTAATATAAATGGTGGCGAATACGTAACTTTACGATTTATTCAATGTATAACTTTTTTCTTTTTGCTTTCATTTAACGTTGGCATTTATTAAAATTTAAAATATAGTTTGCAAATATGTTCACTTTATATTTGGAATGGTGCCCATTGTTTGCTTCTATCTGACGTGCTCTTTCCAAAGCATTTCCCATAACATTTCTTAGAATTTCAGATCCTTCTTCAGGCCACTTCTTCTCGGATATTGGCCTTAAGTTGTTGGATGGTTCCTGGCTTATTGGAATATACCTTACCCTTTAGGTAGCTCCAAAGAAAAAAAAATCGGGAGCCGTTAAATCAGGCGAACGTGATGGCCACTTAAAATTAGAAAAACGTAATACGATTCGACTGCCAAAAATGTCGCGCAGGATAGCCATAGTTGGACGAACTGTATGAGCTGTGGTTCCATCTTGTTGAAACCACTAATCTAGATTGTTCTGTACCTCTGGCCTTAAAAAATTCTCAATTATTTCTCGGTATTGAATGCCGCCCACATTAATCGTAAATCCTTCGTTGTTTTCGAAAGAATATGATCCAGTGATCCTCTCTGAACTTATTCCACACCATACTGTGCATCTAAGTGAGTGCATTTCAACAATTATTCTTGGATTTTCGGTGCCCCATATTCTGCAATTTGTGTTTATTCACGTGATTATTCATTTGGGTGAAAATGAGTCTCACCGCTCATTGTGAGTTTGTGAATAAACTCGTTGTTTTCTGGGCACAATTCTTGAAAACGGCGACTATATTGAATGTGTTCTTGTTCTTGAATGCGTTCATTTGGTTTTGACTCGTGAACCAATTGGATCCTATATGGGAAAAGATGTAACATATGTAAAATTCTTTGCAAAGACCGCCTAGACATCTCTGGGAACTGCTGGGAACGTCGCCTGGTGGGTTTCGGGGTTTTCCTCAATAATTACTTGCACTCGGGCAATGGTCACTTCATTTCGCTTTTATTTCATGCCGCTTATTAACGATAAGGAGAAAATAAAATTTTATGTTTTAAGATCAATCAAGTTTCAGACACCAACAGCTAGGTTGCAGAGCTATTATTACCTGGCGAATGCCATTTTAACATTTTATATCCTGTCCACAAGTGCTAATGGGAAGTCATAAGGATATGCTATGCGGCCTTAGAGAATCCTTTCAGTTTGTCCTTAGACTTGACACATGTACGCTAAAAAGTTAAAGTTTACAATACGAAAAATCCTAGAGTAGAATCAAAAGAATAAAAAAAGATGGGCTCGTTTCATATCTCACGTGACAAAAGTTACTTAAAACTATGTTTGGCATCATTGTGAAATTAGTATGCCTCTGGTCAATGATGTCTTCACTGAGGATAGACAGAGATCAATCGTAAGACCGCTTCATTATAATAATGAAAATCAGAATTAAGAAAACTGCAACACCACTGGCATGATTTTTAACAAGAACCGTACGATAATTACTTAGGTGGCGACTAGAATAGATATCCTTGTCTATTATAGGCTACACTTTAAAAATAATTTCAAGTGCTTCGACCTTCTATGTTTCTTCTTCAAATTCGTCACACCAAGTTTTGATAGTATTATATTTCAAAAGCCTGGCTCTTTCAACGGAGTTTTGGTCACCCTCTTCGGCGCCGCCCATTGAATTCGTTGTCGAAAACTTTTCATGCTGAAGCTTTTGTGTCCATCCGCACAATATGACCTAACCAATGCAATTGCTGTATATTGATGCGCTTGACAACGTCGATGTTGGTATATAGCTTATACAGCTATCTTCCATACAACACCAGTGCAGTTTGGCAGAAATAAACGTATCAAATCTTTATTACTTACAAATAAACATTAAAGAATATATAACCCATTTCATGAATGGCTCCAAATTCATTTTCCCGTATTAGGGGGGTATATCAAATTTGGAATGACGTTTGTAGCAGCCAAATTTAGTCTTATGAGACTTATTAAAATATATATTGAGAAACTTTAAAATTTTTTCAAGTTAAAAAAATACATTTTACATTGATATTTGTGAAATTTGCTTCATAAGTACTAATAATACTTCCTCACAACATGACCTAACCAATGCAATTGCTGTATATTAATGCGCTTGACAACGTCGATATCGGTATATAGCTTATACAGCTCATCATTCATACGACACCAATACCCTTCGTTAGCGATGGTGGGTTCATATATTTTCCGGAGTATTTTCCTTTCGAAAAATCCTAGCACTCATTCATCCACTTGTGTCTTAATCCAGGATTCTGCGCCATAAAACAAATTAATAGGTAATATAGTTAAAAACAACATCTTGTTCAGTTGAAGTTTTATTTATCGAGAGAGATCTTTATCATTGAATCGTTTACTTGGACCATAGTAACATCTGTTAGCTAGCAAAACTCTCCTCTTCATCTCCATGCTGACATAATTCGCTTTGTTTACAGTGGAACTGAGGTAGATGAATTCATCCACCACTTCTAATTTATAGCTGTCAACGTTAGATTTCTTTATTGTACTGTAATCCAATTTGAAACCATTATTTGTTTTGTTCTCGTTTTTTCCATCAGATATATTGCTGCTGTTGCTTCCTTAATGCTTGAGGAAGCTGCAGTAACATCTCCCAATTTGGTGCCAATAATGTTTACATCGTCTTTCCTAGCAATCGTCTCCTACAGTTTGTTGAAGAGGTCCTCGTTTGATGTAAAAAGGCTCACTGCGAATGATAATTACGTGCGCTTATAATATCGATGTTGTTGGTCGAAAACTGCGGATTATCACTACAGCTTTCTCGTATATTGGTGAGAAGTTTGCAGAAGTAGATTTAACTGTTAACATGGTCAAAATCAGGTTATTCACTTTCACGTTTGAGATGTTGAGTCAACTTTGAAAACAAAAAACGTGCAGTGCCTTCTAACCACCACCATTATATTATGCAAATACTTTTATGAACTAAACAACAACCCCCAGTTATCAATTTCTTTAATTTGTAACAATTTTTTTTCTTAATTCCTCATAAATTGTACAACGTTTATTTTGGGCAATCAAATTTCACCAGACTCAAGACTTCAACAGAAAATCCACCGTTGGAAACCGCAATATGAATACATTCATTTCTCATAAATTCATTGCAAGCTTGTGGTAAACGGTAGGCAAAGAGAGGAATTGTCATCACGCTCGTTGTGTGTTTTATAATACATCTCATTTGGTTTCAATGATGCTGTCCTTTTTAACGTCTTTTGCCATTGTTATGGTTATTTTTCCTGTCAATTCGTATCATTTCCAGTGTTTACAACTCAAACGATTCAAATTACTGCTCTACCGCATGTGAAAATGAAAATGATTGCATTTGTATCGTAAACCAACGGAATAAGCAAATAAATGAACAATTTTCAGCAGAATTGTGGTTGTAGGTGGGCAACAGTAATAACTTTTCCAGCGAAAGGTGCAACAATTTTCCAAGTAAAAGCTACAGCATCATCAGCAATAAAAGCGCACATAATGCTGCTGTTACAGCCACCGAAAGCTGGAAAAACTGAAAGAATTTCTTTATTAACCGCTTATGCAATACAAACTGCCAATTAAAATTGTACAATAATACATGAATCTGAGGCATTTTCACGTACAACCAAACGCTGTTACACAAAAAAATTCGTACACATGCATACACATGTATGAATGAATGTAAGGAATAAAAAAACACATTGTTGGCTGATCTTTTTCCGCTGTTGTTTCAGTTGCAACGTGCATTCCCACTCTCTCTCTCTCTCTCTGTCACATTTTCTCCTTCTGTACCCCAACAGCTTACCAAATGTCCTGTCGTATGGACATGTGTCGAAGTGTGTGTGTGTGTGTGTGCACTGATGTCCTTCTATGTGTGATGAGATATTTCACATACTGATTCATATTACATACACGACCATTTGGCTCGAATTGATTTTAAAAATTTATACACATTTTCGCATATAAAAATTTATCCGGTAAATGAAAAAAGAGCTCCATACCGCTACAAGGGTGATGATGGCCGTAAGCAAGCTAGAACTATATAACCGGTTATATGTTCTAATCGAATCAGACTTGTCGGTAGTCTACGTAAACTTATAATTGGTTATGTTTATAATTGGTTAAAACTAAAAAAATCCCTTTGTGCCTCATGAATAGAGTATAGGAGAGCTGCTCATATTTAATGAGCATACTGGCATTTCATTTCTTGAGACCTACCGTCCGTTTGAGAAGTTTTTACTAGCGAGAAACAAAGAGATAAAAGTTGTTTAGAAAAAAGATATAGTGACTGCATCAGGCTTTGAACTCACGATCTTATACACAATAGTCGCATGTACTAACCATTACTCTACATTCGGTCATAAAAGTAACAGCAAATCTAGATCTGAATATTTGACATATATGCGTAGAAAATTCACTTTTTCTGCATGACATTGAGAGTTTTATTTAATCTTATCGAAATGATTTAATTTAGACCAAATTTGCACCGGCAAATATGATTCCGGCTATTTTAAAAGTATAGGGTTATTCACTTAATGGTTTCAAAATCGCCTCACTAGCAAGGTTGTCATCTGTTGTCGCCTGTCGTCATCTGAGGTGTTATTTATGTAGTGAAAGGTTTGACATTTACGAATATAAATCGACTAACAACCGAATAACGCGTAAAAATAGTTAGAACTTTTCTTGAAACAAAAAATTGGTAAACGCCTAATTTCATTACACCTCTCTTACAGAAACCTTCGTCTTTGCTAGCACAAAACTGGGACAGTTGATTTTCAGAAACTTTTTCTGAGGCGAAAATTTTCACCAACAAAACCATTCGCCATAGACAAGTACAGGTGGTTATCGCTTGGTGCCAGGTCCAGACTATAAGGTGGATACATAAGAATCTGCCAACTAAACTCCCGGAGCTTCTAGAGAGTCACTGTTGATCTGTGTCTGCAGGAGTTGTCTTGTTGAAACGCAATTTCTTTCCTATTGGCCAGAGTTCGCGTTTTCTGGGCGATTGTTCTCCTTACATCGTCAAATTCTTGATAGTACATAAAGAGTGGCACACGAATCGTGCTGCGGTGCAACATCTAGCGTCGATGGGGACGGTTATTTAAAGATGTTAAAGGAGTTTCAGCGGCATTTGGTTCCAGCAAGATGGAGCAACCGCTCCAACAAAACTTCTCTAAGAAAAATAATATACAGAAGCTCAACTTTCTGCTGACGGCCAAGATCACCTGACCTAACTGCAATAAACTTCTTTTTTATGGGATTAAAATGAAACAAAAGAATTTGACTGAATTAACGCAGTTCATTAAAAAAATAATTGGGGCGATCCTGACTTCAACCCTTCAATTAATAATTTTCTGATCATTAATAATTTGTTGATCTCATATACATACAGTCTGTCATCTTCAAACCTAATTAGTTATTATAAAATTAAATTGAATTTTCTATACAAAAAACAAAAAGCAAAAAAAAAAAAAAATGATGTACATTGATCAACAAAAAAGTTATTTGAATTTCTTATATTTCCGGTTTCTGAATGAAGGTTTCGACCGTTCATAGTAGGTGATTCTCTGATAATATCACCAAATGCACAGTAAAACCATCCTCACCATCCTTACTGCTTTAGCCACCGTTTCCGCTGGCTCACCGCCATTCGACTGCAATCAATTTCACTCGACGTTATTGCAAGTGACCCTCTTTTTATAACCTGTCGCCATCCTTGTCATAGATGAGTCGATTATGTTGCGATTAGGAAAAGTGTTTTCGATAGAAAGTTAAAAGTGCCTTCCAATGCAGTTTTCTCTACGAAAAGCATCCACTTTCTTATATGGGAAGTGAAAAGTGTCCTAATTCCGCTTTTCTATACGAAATGTGTTCTTCCATTGCACTTGTCCTTGCATAGCACCTTTATATACGAAATGTCTCCTTTCATAGTACTTTCATATACAAAATTTGTCTTTCATGACACTTTTCTGTACGAAATGTGACTTTCCTGACAATTTTCTATACGAAATGTGTCTTTCATGACACTTTTCAATACGAAATGTGTCTTTCATGACACTTTTCTATACGAAATGTGTCTTCAATGACACTTTTCTGTACGAAATGTGTCTTTCATGACACTTTTCTGTACGGAATGTGTCTTTTATGGCATTTTTCTATACGAAATGTGTCTTTCATGACACTTTTCTGTACGAAATGTGTCTTTCATGACACTTTTCTATACGAAATGTGTCTTTCATGACACTTTTCTGTACGAAATGTGTCTTTCATGACACTTTTCTATACGAAATGTGTCTTTCATGATACTTTTCTATGTGAATGGTGTCCTCTATGATATTTTTTATATGAAAAGTGGGTTTCATGATAGTTTTCTATATGAAAATTGTCTTTCATGTTATTTTCTATATGAAAAGTTTCCTCCCTGATACTTTTCTATATGGAAAGCGTTTCTCATGATATTGTTTTATATGAAATGTGATCTCCCAGATACTTTTCTACATGAAAAGTGTTCTCCCCGATACTTTTCTATATGAAAAGTGTTTCTCATGATATTTTTCTATGCAGAGGGAAATGGAAGAAAGTACGAAGCAGCTTTTGATATAGGAAAGAGGATAATATTCTATTTATTTTTAGATATGCTAAATGGCTCTTATACAAAGTATGTCCCATCACTGACTTAGGATGATGGCCTAATATTCATGAGGATGAATATATATTGTATTTGCGTTCAATTCGATTTTCCACCTTCTCGTCGTTATGGAAATTCAAATCGTTCAAGTCGTTGCTCAGACTGTGAAATAAATGATAGTTATAGATAGATGAGGTGAGATCTGGGTAGAACGATGGGTGAGCTAAAACTTCCCACCTAAGCTCTGATAGTTTTTGACGAATCTGCAAGGCAGTATGAGGCCTCAGTGAAGGAGGCCACGCATGGAGGTTGCTCACAAATTCGAGCTCTTTTATGACACTGTGAACGGTTGAGACTGATCTTTTGAGTATTTCGCTAATGCCCTAACTTTTGCTCGGGATTAACAGTAATTAAATTTCTTACCTCATCGGAAACAATTTATTTTCATCGTCCTGATCTGAGAGCGTCCGTTACGAAGAATTCGCCCGTAGAAAATCTTTTAAGCCATTTCTGGCAAGTTCTTTCATTTGGTCCATTTTCTTCATAAACACTGACTTAGGATGATGGCCTAATATTCATGACGATGAAAATATATTGTATTTAATTATTTACTAAATATACATTTTAAGTAATTACTTAGTATTTTCATTAATGTATACACGAAACAGAAAAAAAATTGATTGTTATGTACAGCTAAATGGTTGTTGTACATCAACCGTCATTGAATCGTCCATAACAATTTCGTTTTTAGTTAAATATTGCAATTTATCAACTTATTTGCATTAACTGCGCGTTAGTTAGAGGTATATCAAGTGTGGTATAGTTGAAATTGTGGTTTATATCAACTATATATTTTTTTCGGTGTAGTTCACTTAATTTGATTTTCAAAAAGTTTGCTTTATCTAAACCACCCTGTGGTTGTTATGAATATCGAGCATATTGACATTTTGGTATGCAATATTTTTGCTGAGACTTCAGAAAAAAATCCACATGACTTCAAACTATCAAACTATGTTTATGAGCCACCAAATATGGATGTCTTTCAACTTATGCAATATGAACGGATAAACCGGTTTTATATAAGCATTTGCTTTGCGAATACAGTAATCACAACTGTAGCTGAAGCTGTAGTTGTAGCTGTATTCGGTACCGAAAATATTGCTTTGGAAAAGCAATTGTGATTTACAGATTTAAATTAAAGTTGATAAAATGTGACAAGTATTACGTGGCATCGTTGTTGTCATATGTTGATAGTATTCAATTCGGACATTGTCATTTATTTTATTTATATCATTGTTGTTGAATGAATTTCATTACATGAAATGATATTAATTATGCAATGAATTGCCTTTCAGCAGAATCACGGATAAACATACATAAATATATGTATGTACACATATGTAAATACGTGCATGTACTTGTGTGCGTATTGATGTTATTACTATTATTAACACTTTCGTCTGGTTAAATGGAACTTAAAACTGATGACTTTATTGAAAAATTTGTCTTTAATTTGAGTTCTCGGAGGCAATTAATGAAGAAGGCGGTTAATTTATTATACTCTATGATGCTGGAAAATTACAGCTGGTTATTGCAAATATGATGGCAATTAGAGCAGCTGCGGAGAGTATTAAAATACTTTGCATGAAAAGTAAAATATTGCTATCAGCGAATTCAATATATTAAATTGTTCAAACGAAAGTTAATTGCAAATATTCTGTTGGAACAGAGAGATCTGAAGAAATTAATGCAACAAACAATTTGTTGGTTAATTTTGGCGGTTAATTTCATCAATTGATATATTTGATTTAGTTTGAGACTCTACACGTTGTGATATCACAATACTGTGCAACGATCCTGAACGGCATTTGGGAAGCTTTTACTAGACTTGTCGATTAATAGCTCGTCAGGGATGTTGAAGGGCGCCGCATTCAAAAAGTAATTCGACTGTTATATCATATGTTAAACCTATAATCATTTGCTCGATAATCGGGGTTTATAACCGCCTGGCCAAGTCCGATTTGTAAGCAAACATAACAAATAGGTAATCACTTCTATGACCTTAATAAGTTTGTACAGCACAGCCGCTGCTTCTACAAAATAATTTTCAAGAAATACTGACACTAATATCTTATCTAAATGACACTGTGTTGGGGATACTGAATATAAAATGTTTCATAAATAAGGCATTCAATATTATTTTTGTTAATATTTGTAATATGAAAAACAAAATGGACCCATTCGAGAAAATTTTAACAAAAATGTTACACAGCAGTTACAAAAAAAAACATAAACCCATAGTATAACAACACAATGCCAATACGGATCATTATCTAAAGATGTTGCAGGAGTTTTTTTTTACCCAAAACTACACCGAAGATGTTTACGTTTCAATAGCATTTGGTTCCAGCAAGATGAAGAAACTACACACATAGCCAGACCGGTTATAGCGGAGCTCCAACGAAAATTTCCAAACAAATTAACATCCAGAAACTCCACTTTCCGCTGGCCCCCAAAATATTGGACTGTTCGAAAAGTTTGTTCGGTTTTTAAAAGAAATTTATGTACAAATTTATATGCAAGAAACCAATTATTTTATTGTTTTTTTTTTTCATAACTTCTCTCCATATCCCTGGGATATTTTTAATGCCTCTCTCATAAAACCCATGTAGTTCTTCTGAAAAAAGCGTTCAATTCGATTTTGTACTTCCTCGTCGTTATGGAAATTCAAATCCTTCAAGTGGTTGCTCAGACTGTGAAATAAGTGAGAGTGATAGATAGATGGGGTGAGATCTGGGCGGTGCGGTGGGTGAGCTAAAACTTCCCAACCAAGCTGTAACAGTTTCTGACGGATCTGCAAGGCAGTGATCGATTGAGACTGATCTTTTGATTTTGTCAGCTAATTCCCTAACTTTTGCTCGGGGATTAACAATAATTAAATTTCTCACCTCATCGAAAATATTTGTCTTCGCTCGTCCTGATGTGAGAGACGTCCGTTACGGAGAAGTCGCCGGTAGAAAATCGTTTAAACCATTTCTGGCAAGTTCTTTCATTTGGTCCGTTTTTTTTTTCATAAACAGGCTTTATTTTTCGTCTGTTGTCAGTTCTCCTTTTTGCTCTCCTTTTTCACTGATTTTTCTCATGTTTCAAAACTTTTTTTAAATCACTATAATCACTCACGACTAGAACGAGAATACAAGTAAACAATAGCAAAGAGTTTAGAGAAGGAGTGGGTGGAAGTTATGCTAGCGTTTCATGGAAGTTATGATAACGAATTAACCGAACAAACGTTCCGAACGATGCGATAAAAGAAAAGTTATTTGACACATAAATAACACAATTGGTGCGCCACCCCGTGCATTCGTGGACTACCTACGATATGCGTCCGGCATATGTTCAAAAGTGTAGGGTTATCCATTTAGTGGTTTCAAAACAAACGGTCTGGCAAGGATGTTAGCAGTAAAATACGTGTCATCGGTAGTGTTATTCATTTAGTAGAGGATTTGCCATTTACGAATATGAATTCTTTAACAGCCGAGCGACGCACAAAAATAGTTAAAACTTACTGCAAAAGTGGTGATTCAAACGTGGATTATCAATCGAACAACATTTTCTTTAGCGATCATGCTCATTTCTCACTCAGTGGGTACGTTAACAAGCAAAATTGTCGCATACAGGGCTCAGAGAACCCAGAAGCGATTGCATAAAACCGATTGCATCCGGAATATATAACTGTTTGGTGCGTATTGTAATCTGGAGGTGTCTTTGGCCGTATTTGTTCAAAAACTACATCAATCCAGATGCGGTCATAGTTTTTCGTACATAATGGCAAGATCTAAACATTATAATGATACTAGCCGACCCGGCAAACGTTGCTTTGCCTTCAAATTTATTTTTATTGGAATGTTTCATTAGCAGGGGCAGAAATAATTGATTTTTAATTTGTGGTTTGTATAGGAGGTACCACTCACCATTGTCCAATCCCGCCCATATTTGCAGCAGCACTTAAGATATGTACACCAAACCGATGTACAAAATTTTGTTCAAATACCGTAAACAGGAGCAGAAATATTGGATATTTAATTTATGGTTTGTATGGGAGGTACCATGCCCCATTGTCCAATCCCGCCCATATTTGCAGTAGCATTTAAGATATGTACACCAAACCTACGCACCAAATTTTGTTCAAATACCGTAAGCAGAAGCAGAAATAATTGATTTTGAATTTTTTGTTTGTATGGGAGGTACCACGCCCCTTTGTCCAATTGGACCGAGTTGTAAATCTAAACCATCCCAGGCACCACCCAGACGCATATACAAAAATTTATGCAAAGCGGTCCAGCCGTTCTGGAGTTTTAAGCATCGGAACAAACCACGATTCATTTTTATATATATAGATAATAGATAAAATAGATAAAACTTTCGTCGAAATTGTAGCTTTATGTGTGTTTTATTTAACTTTACTTCTGAAAAATGGATAACTTATATATGCCCAGGTTACTAAAAGGTGTCCCAACAAGAATTCAAGATTTAAATGACGATGCAGCAATTGAATTGTTTCTCTGGCTGTATGACATGTGGCGCCGTCTTGTTGAAACCACATGTTCTTCAATTCTAGGCACGAAAAAACTGGTTAACATTTCACGATACCGAACACTATTGACTGTTTGCGCTTGACATGCCTTATTTTCATAAAAAAAAGGTCCAATTAACAAACTCTCTTCGCTGTCCGTGGTCAGCTGGCTTCAGTTCCTGAGTCAATTGAGCTTTGTATGCATGAAGATGCAAATCTTTCGTCAAAGTTCGCTGCATAGTATATTTGGAGACACCAATTTGCTGAGTTCGGTGTTGAATTGAGGTGGATGGAGTTTGAGTGACATCATCTCGTACAGCTGCGACATTTTCGGTCGATCGACCTGGTCGAAGGTGCGTTGTTGTCTTTACTTCACTAACAGACCCAGTTTTGGCAAATTTATACATTAATCTCTTTACAGTTGACTCTTTTGGAGCATTATTGTGACCCCAAATTGATCGCAATTTGCGAACTGTAGCCGCAAAACTTTCACCATTTGGTAAAACAATTTCACAATGAGAATGCGTTGTTCATTCGTGTAGCGCTCCATTTTTGCTAACCTCGTACCTTCTATTAGCAAACAATAACAATTGTTCAAATGTCAAACAATGACACTTCGAATGCGCCAAATTTAAATCTTGCGTTCCTGTTGGGACACCCTTTAAAACCTAATTATCATAAACATGTCAATCGGAAGCACAAAGCCTTGGAGCAGAAAAGGACACTTATAGTGTACTGTATTCTAAAAAGACATAAAGCAATTTTGACGGCGCACAGATATTGGCGGATACAATTTTTGACAATGTTGCTATATTTACATCTTCACCTCCATGACGTTTTCTGATGCTACCACTACTGAACCGAAAACAATACGTATGTATGTGTGTTTACGGTTGCAAAACTTCATTACAGGATGTTCGATATGGTGTACCACAAAGTGTTGTACTTGGACACTTAACATAGGAAACCTTGGATTGACAGGAAAGCTCTCCATGTATGTAGATGACTTTTCCTTTACATTCAAGTACACGGGTTAGTTGCTAAATCGTATATTGAACACCGCGCATCCTTAATAAGCACTTTTGTTCCAATAAATAAATTAGTTCTAAAGATCACAAAAACAAAGCTGATGTGTTTTTAACCGTATTGTGATCAAAATAAATATTTTACTACTTATGTTGATCCACGTCGCCAACGTCGCCCAAGAAGTTTATTGTGTTTTGCACGGGTGGCGCGCCAACTGTGCTGTGATAAGAAATTCAAATAACTTTATTTTACTCAATGTATTTTCTTTTATTTATTAATTTATTTAATTATTTATTTTTATTATTGTCTAAAAAATCCATTTTCATTTTATATAAGTAATTGGTTTTAAAGATAATAGACCGTAATTGACCACCATGTTCATTAACGCATATGCGAAACGTTCTCTCTCAACACCCTTATTTGGTCTCCATTGACTGTTAGTCACTGTCACACCGTTTTCTTCAAATGCACCTTGATGAAATTACGCACAACAGGGTGACTCGTTGTGGATGCAAATCCTTCGCATGGAATGTTACTGGATTAGATTCACTCCATATACGGCAATTTTGCTTGACCACATTGCCGTTTAGATCAAAATGGGCCTCTTCAGACATAAACAAGCAATTTATCAAGTTGTTGTCTTTCAATAATTTTTTGGCAAAATTCCAGACTTGCAAATTGGGCTTTGTACGGAAACAAGTTTAAGTCATCATGAATTATCCGTTATAATGACCGTCTGCTTATTCCAATTTGCACCGATAAATTTTGAGGCGAATCGTTTTTTTTTTTTATTTATTTATTCCATAATAAATTGTTTACAATGTGTATAAACTTACAGCGTTTATATTTAACTGAATTATAAGAAAAAACTTATTACTAACTATTCTAGAAACAAAATTTGTCTTAATGAATTTTTATCCATAAAGTACACAAATGTACAGTACACGTAAATGAATTGCCAATCTATCTTTATAAATGAAATCATTGTGAATTATCCTGAATCTAAAATCTAACATTGCTAAGCTTCGTAGCAAGTTCGTGGAACCAGTATCAGCCACTTAACTTGTATATGCCTACTGGTGAGCACTTCGCTACTCTAAAAATAAAACATCTTGAATTGTAATTAATTCATTTGGTTTTTTTT
>JAHXMU010000687.1:593744-643653 GCA_019455685.1 Philornis downsi | reverse complement strand
ATTTTTTTCTTTGATTTTTTTTTTTTTAAAACATGGGTCCGTCGAATGTGGGCAACCCTGTACTTATAAAGAAATATTAAATATGAAATTTCTTCAAAAGTTATTATTAATTTTTCTTATCTATAATATAAAAATGAATCGCTAAATGTGTTGGTAAGCGCATAACTCAAGAACACCTGCACCAATTTGGCTCAAATTTTTTCTCAATTGTTCGTAATTGCCTGGAGAAGGTTTTTACGAAAGAAAATTTTGGGAAAACCCTCCGGAAATTCGGAAAATTGAAAAAATCGAAGATTGATTTTTTGTATGGAATTTTGTCTGCAATTGTTCCGGAATGTCTTTTCGAATGGCAAAATAGAGAAAATTTTCAATTTGTTTCGACGAAATTTTGCATTTTATCACATGATTTGATGATTTTGCGCGCTATAAAAGTGGAAAATTCCTTGTGAAGCGCGGAAAATTTCGGAAAATTACGAAATTTATTGCGATAAAATATGTTTTGCGTAAATTTTGGGTTGAGAAGTTAACGAGACAAATAACAGATGGCGCTGTGCTGCGTTCAATGCTGAAACTGAGCGCAATTTGACAGCTGCACTTTTCGCATTGTGATTTTTTATTAAACAAATGTGCTGTTTTTCTTGCTGCAATTGATTCGAGTTTTGCGTTTTATTTCACTGAATTCGGATACTCATTTATCGCGTATCACATCCATTAACGGTACGAGCAGTACGATCAATTGAAATTTAGTGCAATGTTTATCAATTCGATCATTTTTTCAGAAAATAAGTTTGTGTGTAAAAAGTGAGGTTACCTTATTGGATTGCGGGCATTTATTGCGATACATTCATTTCGTAAGCTTTTTTTTTTTTTTTGAAAAAAATTGTCATTTTAATAGGATTAGTCAAAAAGGACTTTATTCCATTTCAAGGAGAGTTATTTGACTAATGCCACCTATTAGACGATCAAATCATGGACTTCGTACACGTAGTGCAATAATTAGTCAGAAAGTCCGTGATAATCAAATGCAAGAGGAACGCGCAGAACATAATGGATGGAGACGTGCCCATATTGCACAAGTTCGCGCTGCACAATCACCACCTCACATCGTTCACATCGTCGAAGGAGGAACTCATCACCAAAGTGTTCCCCGGCATTGCACAAAATTATAAAAATCTCGATTCGATTAGTGAAAGGGCAATACCAGCAGCGAAGAATAAGGACGTCGATAACTTGCATTTGATTATTCAAAGTCAAATCGCTGGGGAACTGCATTCGTACAAATCCATTGACAGCGTGACCGAAGAGGATGAAGCGACAAACTATCTGAAGGAATTTTTGAACTCGCTTGATGTGCCAGGAACTCCGCCACATAATTTACAGCTGAAGGTAGGATCGATCATAATCATGTTGCGGAATCTGAATCATCCGAAATTATGCAACGGTACGCGGTTGTCCATCAAGAAACTGATGAACAACATGATTCAAGCGACGATTATCGAGGGCAAATTCAAAGAAGAAGAAGTCCTTATTCCACGAATTCCGAGAATTCCAACTGATCTTCCATTCCAATTTAAGCTTATTCAGTTCCCCATTCGATTGGCTTTTACGAAGACAATAAATAAATCGCAAGGCCAGTCGTTGGAAGTCTGGGGGATTAATTTCGAATTTCCCTATCTTTCGCACGGTCAGCTGTACGGTGCCTGTTCGTGTGTTGGGAAACCGTCTTCGTTGTTTGTTTTTGCGCCGGAAAACAAATCAAAAAACATTGTTTATCATATCGCTCTCTACTGATTTCGATTCCACTCAAATAAATCGCATTGAAATTTGAACTATCTGTGTTTTATTATTACTCGAGAGTTTATCTGAAGGCGTTAAATTGTGGCGAGTCGAGGTTCGCCGGGTCCGCTAGTCTTCAAATAAATATTCGAGTCTAAATAAATCTTCAATAACCTCGCCTTCATTCTTCATTCTGTCGTCATGTACGTATGATTAATATCAACTGATACTGTCGTATTTATCATACGTACACGTAATTGTAGCATAGTGCGTATAATTAATTTCCCAACAAACACTAAGCAAAAATCTAGTTTTAAACTTTAAATTTTCTTCAATTTATAATGCAAATCCAATGCCAGCTTTATTTTCTAAAATATAATTTTAAACTCATGAAAATTACATATCAGTCCATGTGCCTCAATAAACCATCCATCCATCCCTGATTTATCTCACTCATTTGCTGCAACAAATTTCTGGGGTATTAATTGTTATTCGTTTTTGCTGTTTCCATTCGACTTTTTAGTTTTTTGCACTAAAAACTACAGGATTATGGAAAAGTTTGCCTTTGCCGAAACCCAGTGTTTAACATGAAAGTTTTAACAATAAAACCATGTTCTATTACGATAAGAGGCTTAAAGTGTTGCAACATTTTTCATGCATTTATTACAATGTCGGATTTTTGTTTTGTATGTTCACTTATTTTCCCGCTTCGTACAATTTTTAGTTGAAGCCATTTGTTTTCGAAAAGCACAACGAAAACTACTACTGTCACTGCCAACATTTTTTGGGTCTAGTTAACTTTGGCAAATGAGCGAAAGAAGACGAGGAAGAATTCATGAATATCCACACATGAATATCCTGTGACAGAGGGTCCGAAGTGTTGTTGCCATTATGTTATTGGTTGACAATGTTTCTCTTTCACCATTCATAAATATGGCAATTGTGAAACAGGAACCGTACAAAGCATTATGAAGTGCACAGTAGTTCGAAACTGGCGAAAGTGAGTTCGTATATAGGATCGCATATGTGGTGATATAAGAAATTCCCTTAGATCTCATGAATGAGATGTGGGAGAGAGAAGGGACTTGCCAAAGTGGCGCGATGGTTAGTACGCACAAATGCCATTAGAATTAATTGATTAATTGAATAATAGATTCCTTAAAGTACTGAACACTTTTGAGTCAAGTATGAATTGGATTGTAATATGTTACCCTATTGAGTTAGGAATATTAGAATTAAGGGCATTATATCCTAGTAATAAAAATCGATCATTAGAATACATTATAGATATCTCCTTTGTTTACGCTTGTCTTGTGCATGCGTATCCTAGCCGCAGTTGGGTGATAATCCGAGTATGTGGTAGCATCACACATCACATCAAAATATATCATGCGAAGCATGTCTTCCTTATACGCAATTTACATTTGAAAATCAAGAAGCGTTTACTGAAGTCAAAGAAATTTCATTAGAAATATAGAATAAACCAACTGAAATTCGAAAACTTTAAAACATATGGGTAGGAAATCAATATTTCCTTTTGAAATTTGTGACATATATAAATCTATATTTAAACCTTTCGTTTATAGCAGAAAGAACATTAATTGAAATTCCAAACAGAGATGCATTAAAATTCTAAAACATATCAATAGTTTCAAAATGTATCAGCTGAATTTAGAAATATTGATGTTCATAATACACGGTATACTTAATATAACATGCTAGTCAAATTATTAGTCAGATGAAACTGCGAAGCTTTTCAAACGTGAATATTTGTGGTCTCCATACAGTCAAAAGTTGTCCTCTTAATACACAGTATACTTAATATAACATAGAAGTCAAATTATTGGTCGGAGGAAACAGAGAAGCTTTTAAAATATGAATATTTGTGGTCTACATACAGTGAAAAGTTGTCTTTGTGTAATACAGGGTGGCGCCTACATCGTTGGGTTGGCGGACTTATGGAGTTTTAGTCGCTATGAATCACTTCGACGGGAAGCGTCGCGCATTTTGCGTGCGCGCATTTTACGAGAACTCTCGTTCATATATTGCTATTAGGCGACTATATTGTGCTGAATATGGACTACGGCGAATTAGTGCTAACTTAATTAAAAAATAGGTAAAGCATTTTGAAGAGACCGGCTCAACATTTAAACCACAAGCAAATGGTCGCCCAAGAACATCTAGGACCAAAGACAATGTTGAGAGAGTTATGGAGTCAGTTCGAGGAAATCCACAAATGTCGACTCGCAAGAGATCGTCTGTCTTACAATTATTGCGACGAAGTTTGCAACGAATTTTAACATTGGATCTTAAACTGCATCCATGTAAGCTGCAATTAACACAAGAATTGAAAGAGTCTGACTTCATAGCAAGGCTCGCATTTGCTAATGAAATGCTTAGTTGATTTTCCAATTTTGACAATATCTTTTTCTCTAAAGAGGCTCATTTTCTTATGAACGGGTTCGTAAACCGTCAAAATTGTCGTTACTGGAACAGTGAAAATCCCAAAATCAAACACCAGAAACCATTGCATAGTCCTAAAGTGACAGTATGGGCAGCAATCTTTGAGCAGAGGAATAATTGGTCCTTTTTTCTTCGAAAATGCGCGGGGCCAAAACGTCACGGTTAATACGGAACGCTATGTTGAGATGTTGGACGGATTTTTGGCTCCAGAAATTGAAAGTTCAAGAATAGTGAATTCCAGAACTTGGTTCCAACAAGATGGAGCTACCTGTCACACATCAAATGGCTCCATGGCGGTGGTGAAGCAGATGTTCCCTGGCAGACTGATTTCGAAAAGAGGTGATATCCCATGGCCCCCACGTAGTTCAGACTTGACGCCTCTTGATTTTTTTTTTTTTTTTGTGGGGATACCTCAGCTCAAGGAGAATATCCGTGATGAAATGGCAGCCATTACACCAGTATTACTGAAGAAAGTTTTCAATAATTTTCGTTTGCGGTTAGAGGAGTGCCGTCGTAGAGAGGGTCACCATTTAGATGATGTTATTTTTAAAAAATAAACTCTATTTATTACTCTACAATGCCTTAGATTTATTTTAACCATACCTTTTGTATTTATTTTTTAATCTATTTTTTAAATATGCACGTTCTATTGCGCCACTCTGTATTCTCTAAGGGAATCTTAAGGCAAACAATTGATTAAAAACTTCTCCGTTTTAAATTAAGTTTGATGAGTTTTGAATTTGTTTGTTTGATTATTCATTTAACAGTCATGTAATTTATAATCACTTGGTCTATTTTAAACAGATAAAAAAAATGCATGAAATAAATACTACTGTATATTTCTATTGTCTGTTAAATTTTAATTAATGTGTTTTGAATTTCAGCTAATGAGCTTTAGATTTCAGTTGAAAATTTCTAATTTTCAAACGGGTGTTTTTTTATTTATTTTGATATGAAGTCTTTTGAATTTGACCTTTGATAATTAGTAACTGATAATCATCAAAGATATAACCATCAAAGATTATGCAGGGGACCCTGTGAATAGCTCTAGAAGTCGCGGTAAGTTCGGCGAATGTGAAAAGCACTTCCATGTCGTATTCAGGCAAAAGAAATGTATCTCAATTTCAAACATAAAGTTTGATGTATTTTGGATTTGAGTGACCAACCGTGGTGCGATGTGTAGCACTGTCGTTCATATAATCGCACATTCAACCCCGCATACAACCAGCTATCAATATTTGAATGGCGAGCACCTAAATGTATTTGGCGATCAGTTACAGTAGTCGAGTGATCGACAAGTCCTGCAAATTCATCCAAAACTATATTAGGAATCGTCATCGAACTGCACGTTCTGTTGAATGAATTGAACAATGGAATGCATCTAAACTCGCCGAATGTGAGAATTATATTAACATCAAATGAATAACTTTGAAGGTTCCTGACAGAAAAAGTGTGATTACTTTCCGAATTCATTGCCCCAGAACAACATAAATCTATACTTACTAACTTTTTGTCATTCATCTATTGAATTTCATTCGGTCGTCGAAAGAAATAGTCTTTCTTAGAACGAACTACTAAATTTTTGGTATCCAAAATTTATGTAATTTCAATTAGTGCTACCGAAAATGGCTTCTTTTCTAAAGTAATTAAGAACTATATTATATTATATGATAATTGGTGATATCATAACAGGAGATATTCTGGCAAAAAGCAAAATAAAAAAAAACATTATTTCTATAAATACTGCCGTTTTAGGCTGGATGATTAAAAACAATATTTGCTTTGATGTTCTAATCCAAATTTTTTTTTTTTTTCAATAAATGTTTTATATCTGTTCTGAATTTCAGACTGACGACATCAATTTTTATTGTAGTTTCCGTTGACTTTATTTTATTTAAAATGGATTCACACATGCTCTCAAACTAATTAACACTTATAGGCATTAACTTTCAGCTCTTCTCTAGCGAAAACTCATATTTCATAGTATTTCCCAATAACCACCCCTTCTTTACAAACAGGAAGTGAGGCTCTCTGGATGAGCCAATTATTACCGTGCATTGTTTTCAATTGACAAATAAATAGTAAACTTATAGGAAAGATACGAATACAAAATACCGGAAAATATATGGGCTCGATCTCATTATATGTAATACAGCAAACCAGTCTGATTTTAAGCGAAATCCGAATTTATTGTATTTTCCAAAAACCATCGAAAAATCGATAGAATAGCTGACCTATTTCAAAACACTTGACAATCTCTCATATAGCAACCAAAAAAAAAAAAAAAATTAAGAAACTGCAAAATGTTTTTAAACACGTTTCAAAAAAATGTAGTTTCGATTATATCCAACAAGTTTTAACAATCCAAAGTATGTTATATATTTCATATATAGGCTTATATTTACAAATATTTATTGAAAGTGTAAAAATAAAATATTCATAGCAAATATACATGTTTTACTAATATTCAATAAATTATTATGAATAGGATCCATGATAAAAGTAGGCGACTCAAGAGCTATCCAAAGTTACGAAGAAGACACAAAAAAAGTAAGAAAACTTTTCTTTAATTTTCAATTTTAGCTCGATACACTTTTTCCAGTGATATTTAAAGCCTCTATACCCGGTTTATAGCAAGAACTGCCAAATTCCTAGTTCAAGCTAGATCAATCTACCCTCGTCACAAAACACCACATGCAGACGTCGTTGTACTTTATATGGTGGATATCGTTATTATCTGAAAACCATACAGCTTTGCCGATGTGATCTATTTCTTTCCGTTTGCAGCAGCAGCACAATAAAAACTTGAATTTGTAAAGGTTTAAAATTTTGACTGCGTTATCCTTCGCAATAGAAACATATACATATTTATATGTATTGCTATATATACTTTCCTAAAGATAAGATTACATCGTCTACTAGGCCTACATATTCCAAATTCCTTTGAAATCTTCCCTTTTTATGCACACGTTTCGGCGGTAATTGTATGGTCCATATTCCAAACTACATTCATACGTCCGTCTCCTTATAGCAAGGCCTTACTACCTCGAAATAATATACAGTCCATTTCCTAAGCTAACACATTAACACTCCTTAAAATAGCCATTGATTCCGGTTTAAAATAAAACACTCGAACCTCTTGAGTGGTTGTAATGCACTGATTTCTTTATTGAAAATTCTGATAATCTAAAATTAATTTAAAACTAAATCTTACCGTAGCTATGCGTTAACACTTATATACCACATGCGGAGCGGACGCCCTCACGACATGATAAGCGGCTCTAGCCACACACAGCCACGAGCAGTGATAACTATGCCGCACACATGCGCGCATGCGTATAAGCTTGAGCCACAAACATTTTATTGATAACTTAAACATTCCTAAAAATATAAATCAAACCTAACAACCCTTAGGAAGATAATCACTCTCAGCAGGCGACGTGTATATTTGATGCCGCTTAGACTGCAGCACACTCATATTCTGTGAACAGCCATCTGCCACGGACTTCACCTCTTCATTGTAAGCAATTTTTTCAAGTTTAAAAATGGAGTCTAAGAGAGCTAAATCTGGCAAACAAGGTGCATAATGAAGCAATTCGAACCTTAATTCATTAAATTTGGCCATCGCAATAGTGGATGTGTAAAATGCATTAATTCTTAATGAAACAACATTTTTTTCGCCAAATGTGACCGTTTTTCCATAATTCTGCCAACTAAACGCTGCAGTAATATTCGCCGTTGATGGTTTTTTCTTTCTGAAGATAATCAATGATGGAACTGTCTTCGCCTTTTTTGGACACAATCCTCTCGATATAATCCACTGCTTTGACTGTTTTTTTTTTTTTTTTTTTTTTGCAGGTGTGACCCATCTCATCCATGGTTATAAATCGACGATAAACATTCTGCTGAAACATCTTCACGACGCTGTTTTTGCTTCGTTGAAAGCAAGAGCGGCACCCACCTCGCGCACAGATTTCTCATCTTCAAATTTTCGATCAATATACGATGTATTTCACTTTTTGAAATGCCTATCATTTCAACTAGCTCACGCACCTTGACCCGATGTGTCTGGCGTAGACAAATGGTGTTTGTCTTGGCAGCTGGTACGGCCTCGTTTAAACTCTGCTATCCAATATTTTACAGTCATAAATGAGGGAGCAGACTCTCCCCGAGTAGAATCTAGTTTAACTTTAATATTAATAGAACTGAGACCTTTGACATGCAAATATTGAATTACATAACTGTGGCCAATTTTTTCCATATTTACAAATTCTGAGACCATTTACTTTTGATGGCTCAAATAAAAATACTAAACAACGTGTCGCCTTGAAACTTAAACCGTGTGTTTTATAAGCTTGCCACTTTTCACCAAAATATTTTTTTTCAAACTGCAGACACCATCTCTACGTCAGGTTGGCCAAGTTTTGAAGCCGCTATTGTATATCTCATTTTTGTATATTCCATATACATATATATTTTTTGTTACAATTTTTACCTATTCGAAATTCAACCAAAGATCACTGTGCCATGCAAATTACATTCATCTAACACAGAGTAAATTGTTATTTTTCCGCATAAATGTTTCCTACAGGTGAAGTATCAAATATAGCTGCCTTCCTGCTGCCTGTCTGCTTGCATTTAGGATCCCCTAACTTTTTGTCGCACTATTTGCTGCTTCGCATTCAGCTAAAGCCGTGGCAATGGCTCGCTCTCTCACAAATTTTGTTATTTTTGCAAAAGCCATAAATGTTGCCAAACCAACCTAAAAAAGTTGTTAAATACCTAAACGTGTATGTAAGTACACGTGTTAGTCACCATGATAGTCAAATGCTTAGTAATCTGGTGAGTGCATGGAAGTTGCAGTACATGGCGAGGATTTTACTATTGTTTTTATAAGCGCTTAATTGGTATAGAAAACATTTATCTGCTTTATAGCTAAGTTTAAGCTTTAAAACAATTTTCATAAAACTATAACAAACACAAATTGCACCTCATCTGGCTGGCGGAAAACTGTTGCCAGTTGCAGTGTGAGTGATTTATTGTATAACGAAATGGACTTTTGTGAAAGGGATGCAAAATTTAATTGAGGAAAAAGACGCAATTGAATGAAATATTCTTAATAGTCTTTGAGAGAAAAAAATTTCGAAAAATGTATAAACCTACTTCCGTTAACAGGGAATATCGACATCATGTGAATAATGTAAGCTGTAAACTGGAGATTTGATTAAACGCATGAACGCATTGGACGAATAGACTGAAATGCATGCAGATTCCGCACCAGTGAACACGAAGGTTAACCCAGAAGATAGAGATCAAAGAGTTCAAAACTCCGATGGAAAACTCGCAGAAGTCCAAACAGCTTAGAATTATTTACTACACGACCGACTGACCGTAGTGCGATGATTAGTAGATGCAACTATCGTCCGCATAATAGCGGAATAATCAACAGACCTGGTAAATGTCTCTCTAACTGAGACGTTCAACATAGTCGTTCGTTAGCTCATTAAATTTGAGAAATTCTCTCATACCTCTTTTATGCATTTCTGACCAACTGAAGAGAAAATTTAATCAGGATTTGTTCATACGGGGAGGCCTCAAAACTAGTCGACCTGACGTAGAAATGGTGGCAGTTTCAGAAATTTATTTTGTTGAAAAGTGGCAACCTTATAAAACATATACGTTAAGTTTCAAGACGCCACGTTCTTTAGAATTCTTATTTGAGCCATCGAAAGCAAACGATCCCAGTGAATTTGTATACGCGAAACAAAATTGGTCACCGTTATGTAATTCAATATTTCCTTTTGATAGGTCTCAGTCCCACGTTGATACTAAAGCCGACATAGATTCTTCTCTGGGAGAGTCTGTTCCTTCGTTTACGACTGTAAATTATTGGGTAGCAGAGTTTAAACGAGACCGTACGAGCTGCCAAGACAAACACCGTAGTGGTTGACCAATTGAAAAGTCCACGCCAGAGACGGTTAAGAAAATCTACAAAATGGTATTGGATGATCGTCGGCTGAAAGTGCGTAAGCTAGCTGATATTATAAACATTTCAAAAGGCGCTATACATCGTATATTGACCGAAGATTTGAAGATGGGAAAACTGTACGCAAGATGGGTGCCGCGTTTGCTTTCAATAGAGTCTTTGGCGATATTTTACCGTAATAAAGCCGAATTTTTGCGTCAATTTATAACCATGGATGAGACATGGGCCCACCACTGCACACCTGAGACAAAGGAACATTCAAAGCAATGGACTGGAATGGTAAAGTCGTGTCCTAAGAAATCGAAAACGGTTCCATTTTCATTCAAAGTTATGGTGTCTGTTTTTTTGGGATGCGCAAAAGATTATTTTTATTAATTATCTTCAGAAATGAAGATCGGAAGAATGGCAAATATTAGGTTAATTTGTGATGAAGAGGTGATGAAATTAATGAAAAATTACCAGCGAAAAAGAAAATGTTGTTTTATCAAGACAATGCTCCAGTTCACACATCCACTATTACGATGGCCAAAATTGGTGAATTATGATACGAATTGCTTCATCACGCATGTTATTCGCCTTTGCGCAGAGGCGATATAGTTTTGCCGAGGTGCGATTATTGCTAGTTGAAAACTTTAACCAATATGTTAGATTAGAACATTATTTTTTTATTGTTATTTTTTCGAAACTTTTTTCTTGCTTTTGAGATATTGTTGATTGGCTTTTTAGTTATCTTAGTTTCCTCTACTTCAGCCTCTCGTTCTTCCTCGAATTCGGCATCCTCATCTGCAGTAGCTTCCTAGTATTGCTGGTATTCAGAAACCAAATCGTTCATGTTGCTTTCAGCTTCCGTGAATTCCATTTCGTCCATACCATCACCAGTGTACCAATGCAAGAAAGCTTTCCTACGGAACATAGCAGTGAATTGCTCGGAAATTCGCTTGAACAGTTCTTGGATGGCGGTGAGTTGCCAATGAATGTGGCGGACATCTCCAAAACTCTTGGTGTAATGTCGCACACGGTTCTCTTCACGTTGTTAGGGATCCATTCGACGAAGTACGAGCTGTTCTTGTTTTGGATGTTAAGCATTTGTTCGTCGACTTCCTTCATGGACATACGGCCACGGAAGATGGCAGCTACTGTCAAGTAACGTCCGTGACGAAGATCACAAGCAGCCATCATGTTGTTGGCATCGAACATTTGTTGAGTGAGTTCGGGGACAGTGAGAGCACGGTATTGTTGCGAACCTCTAGAAGTAAGAGGAGAAAACCCAGGCATGAAAAAGTGAAGACGGGGGAATGGAACCATGTTGACGGCCAATTTACGAAGATCGGCATTCAATTGACCTGGGAAACACAGACATGTAACGCCAGACATAGTTAACGAAACCAAATGGTTCAAATCGCCATATGTGGGTGTGGTGAGCTTCAATGTGCGGAAACAGATGTCGTAGAGGGTTTCATTGTCAATGCAATATGTTTCGTCTGTGTTCTCAACCAACTGATGGACAGACAATGTAGCGTTGTAGGGCTCTACAACTGTGTCCGAAACTTTGGGGAAGGTACAATGGAGTATGTGTTCATGATTCTGTCGGGGTATTCTTCGCGGATCTTTGAAATAAGCAAGGTACCCATACCGGAACCGGTACCGCCACCCAACAAGTGTGTCAACTGAAAGCCTTGGAGACAATCGCATGATTCGGCTTCCTTTCTGACGACGTCTGACACAGAGTCAACCAACTCTGCGCCTTCAGTGTAGTGGCCCTTAGCCCAGTTGTTACCGGCACCAGATTGTCCAAAGACGAAGTTGTCAGGGCGGAAGATTTGTCCGAAAGGCCCGGAACGGACAGAATCCATGGTACCGGGTTCCAAGTCGACTAAAACGGCACGGGGCACATATTTGCCGCCGGAAGCTTCATTATAATATACATTGATGCGTTCCAATTGTAAATCACTGTCGCCATGATAGGCACCAGTGGCATCAATGCCGTGCTCATCGGAGATGATTTCCCAAAACTTAGCTCCGATTTGGTTTCCGCATTGACCGGCAAATATGCCAAACTTTTTCTTGCGCACAACTGTCAAACACTTTCTTCGCCAGATTTAGTCCTCTCGGATTATTTTCCGTTTCCAAACTTAAAAAAAAAATTGCTCGATGATAAAAGATTTGCCAACAAAGAAGAGTCTGAATCTGCGATTGATGGCTATTTTAAGGAGTTTGACAGTTCTTACTATAAACAGGGTATAAAAACTATTGAATATCGCTGGAAAGAGAGATAGAGATTGTGCTAAAAAATAAGGAACATTTTTTGTAACTTTTTTTGTATCTTCTTTGTTATGTCGGCTAGTTTTGGGTTCGCTCTTGCATTTTTTGTTACAGTACCTTCCTCCCAATACTTCTATTGAAACCTGGTGATGTGAGTATTTCTTACAGATATTTCCACCTATTTTCCTCAATATGTAACCTGTGAATGAGACCTCAGTTTTCGATCATTTCCTATAATTGCCATCAGATCTAACTACATATCGCCTTTTGCAACAGCCTATGTATTTCAGTGCCCACTTTTACAGCGAATCTTCAGCAAAATGTTACAGTAAGGACATCCCTAATGCAAACCCCTACTACCGCTTCATTGCCCACACGTCAATTATGACAAAATTTGTATAAAATTTAGCATAAAATAGAGTGAACTTATGCGAACTCATCAAATAACTCATCTCATCAAATAATTCAAATTGCTTTGATTTTAAATTTACTACATTTTTCAAATAATTTCGAAGCACTCGTTTGACTCAATTTGTAAATTCGTACGTGTTAACGATATTTAACAGTTCATGCAACGTTTGAGGTAAGTTTATTTGAAAACTATACCCCTTTTTCTGACATGTCCTCATCATCGGCGCCTGCTGATACTTTAGAAACATTTCCAACTGAAGTGAACCATCAAGGCAAACAAACACTCACACTCATTTGTAGTCAAGATTTGTGACCTCACACGTATCCATCACCTTCGTGGCTATACCCAAATGAATGACAGTGGCGGCGTTGGCACAGCCACCAATGTCATTGCAAATGTCACTAACAGGCACGTGAGGATGTAGAAGTTTTCCAGCGTGACATAATTTGCATACTCAAGTGTCATACGGGCGGCATATGAAAGCAATTCTGTTCGTTTTCCCAGCCTTTTTTATTTCTCTGTTGTTTTTTTTTTCGATCGCAATGGGCGCTTGCCACAAACGCAGATAGTTTAGATGGATTCGCAGCACATTTTCATGCTCGTACATTTTATGGCAAAAGTTTAACAGAAATACTCGTATGCGAGTTTGTTGGCAATGGGAGTTTCTTGTGAAACGATTAAGTTTTGAATTTCTTAATTAACTTGGGAATATCTCACGTATCCTTTTAAATGTTGTGGAGAAAATTGCAAGTTCTGCAAATTTAGTGTTGGGCACACATTGAATTAAAGAATTTAATGTGTAATTTTCAATGACTCTCGATGTTGGGTAGTTTGTGCTCCTACAGAATGTGAACTAAACCCATTTGTGGTTTGGAGTAGCATCAGTGAAGTTTGTTTAAAACAGCAGATTCCATTTGACACCACAATGTAAAGCTTAATGATCTTTTCAATTATGTCTGCTCTTACTGTGGCCAGCCGACATTTAGACACTTTGTACTTAATGTCATTGCCTTTTGTTCTACTATAGTTTTATTCATGCGACTCTTTTCTTTTTTTTTGGCAAATCACACTTAGACTCGCATATTGAGTGAATGGCAGTGGAAAGGACAGAGTTGCCAATAGAGGAATCAAAACAAAACCTTGGGAACCTTGGGTTTTTCATATGGGAATGTATTCCGGGATCTCCCGAGTGAAAATTCGCCTAAAATTTATCTAACTCAATTAACTACCTCTTTCCTTGGGAATGCCGAAAAATTTTTGAATCAAAAAATGTAAATACATTAGGAAACACTCAAAACAAAAATCAAATATAATCGAATTTACCACTTGAGTAGTACAATTTGTACAGATATGAAAGGAAACATTTAAATACATTTATGTACAGGGTGGGCTATATGAGTGTTGGCGATTTAATTCTTCAATTTCTCGGCAACGCGCGGCGTGGGGTGGCGGGGGGATATTTTGTTCGCTGCGCCGCTTCCTGGAAATTTAGTTGCCATGGAGCCGTACACGGGAGTGCAGCGTGCATTTTGTGTCCGAGCGTATTACAAAAACAATAAATCAGTGATTACTGCACGACGTTTGTATCGGCATGAACACGGTTTACACGATTTAAGTGAAGTTCCAAGCGCCAATGTGATACGAAAATGAATCAGAATGTTCGAAACAACCGGCTCAACAGTACCAATTACGGTTCGTGGTCGCCCAGTTTCTGCAAGATCAGCCGACATTGTGGAGCGTGTTCGTGTTTCAGTTCAGCGAAATCTGCAACAGTCAACACGTAAGAGATGTCAGTCTTTGGATGTCAAAAGAACAACTTTACGACGAATTTTGAAACGTGATTTGCATTTGAAGGCTTATAAGATTCAGATAGTCCAAGAATTAAAACCCGATGATGCCAATAACCGACTTAACTTTGTCAATTTGATGCTAGAGCGGTTCAACAATTTCAACAACGTGATTTTTAGCGATGAGGGCAATTTTCACCTTAATGGCAATGTGAACAAGCAAAATTGTCGGTTCTGGTCCGAGACTAATCCCCGACGCTTGCATGAACGTCCACTTCACAGCCCTAAGCTTGTCGTGTGGGCTGGGATAACGTCAACCGGTATTATTGGACCATACTTTTTTGAGGACGAAAGAGGGCATGCGATGACGGTTAGTGCGAACAATTATTGCAACATGCTAGCAGACTTTTTGGTGCCAGCTTTGCAAGAACTTCAAGGCAATACCTCGAGGGTGTGGTTTCAACAGGATGGGGCCACATGTCATACGGATAGGGTATCCATAGAGCTGCTGAAAAATGTTTTTCCTGGGAAACTCATTTCGAAAAGGGGATATTGAATGGCCCCCACGTAGCCCCGATCTCTCTCCATGCGATTATTTTCTACGGGGCAGTTTTCTTTATTTTTCAACATAATCTTCTCTTAGATCCATACACACTTTTTTCAGCGATATTCAATAACCTCAGCAACCTGCTTACAGTTAGAACTGTCAAACTCCTTAAAATAGCCATCAACCGCAAACTCCACCTCTTCATTGTTGGCAAATTTTTCTCCACCGAGCGATCTTTACATGTTTGAAAATAGAAAATAGTCCGAGGGAGCTAAATTTTGGCGAAAAAGGTATGTGATGAAGTAATCCAATTTTAATTCATTAATTTTAAAAATCGCAGTAATGGGTGTGTGAACTGGAGCATCCATTCTTAATTAAACAACACTTTCTTTTTCGCCAAATACTGTCTTTTTGTCATAATTCCATCATGTAACCGCTGAAATAATTTATCATAACTATAAATTAAAATAATCCCATGCGATTCTCAAAAAACAGACGCTTTGACCTTGCCTGCAAATAGGACTGCCTTCGCCTTCTTTGGACACAATGCTCCCATTGCAATCCACTGCCTTCATCGTTGCTTTATCTCACGTGTAAAGTGGTGGACTTACGAGTATGCCTCATCTATGGTTATAAATCGACGCAAAAATTCGGCTTTATTGCGATGTAACATCGCCAGAAAACTCTACTGAAACATCTTTTTGATTTGTTGAAAGCAAACGTGGCACCCGTCTTGCGCACAGTTTTCTCACCTTCAAATTTTCGGTCAATATACGATGTATAGCACTTTTATGAAATTCCTATCATTTCAGCGAGCTCACGCATCTTCAGCTGACGATCGTCCAATAGCATTTTGTGAATTTTCTTAACCATGCCTGGCGAGGACACCTCAATTGGTCGACCACTGTGGTGTTCATCTTAGCGACTCGCACGGCCTCGTTTAAACTCTGCTACCCAATATTTTACAGTCGTAGACGAAGAATTAGACACCGCCAAAGTAGAGTCTCGCTCAGCTTTAATATTGGTTGGACTAAGACCTTTTGAATGGAACTAATGGATTACATAACGGTTACCATTTTTTCCGTGTCTATAAGTTCACTGAGATCGTTTACGTTTGATGGTTCAAATAAAAATACTAAAGAAATACTTTAAAGTTAATACACATGTTTTGTGAGGTTGCCACTTTTCACCAAAATGATGTTTTTCAAGCTACTGCCACCATCTGTACGTCAGATCGAATAGTTTTGGGACCGCTCTCGTATTACTAGACAATCTTATGGAGTTTCTGCCTTGGATGATCATACAATGGTTGTGTTTTTTCCTATATAGGGTACCGGTATAGGACACCAAAAAAATTACGCATCGGCGCTTAGCAAAATTAACTTGGCAGCATTGCTATTTATGAACTGTTTCTTCATTTTGTTTTGATCATATTCGTAATCATTTTATTATCCAAATGAATCCAAAACAAATGAATCCATTCAAACATAAATCGATACAACTGGGAATAAACCTCCATAATATACAAAACAAAAATTCACCAACTGATGTTTGCAAAAAATTAGCAACTTGCATTTACGTTATTTGACGTTCTGCTTCTTCTTTAACTTCTTTTTTTGCTTTAACAAAAAAAAGTGGTCGAAAACTACCTCGAAAGGAATCCTTGCTGCAACCAATCAATTGTGTTTTCTAATGGCCAGGTCCAAGCATTATAATGAAATAAGAGTTTCGTTGAAATCGTAGCTTTATGTGTGTTTTATTTAGCTTAATTTTTGAAACCGAAAAATGCATAACCGGCCCAACCATGTCCAACCATCCTTTCTAATATCGGTGTTTTTATTGAAAACGATTGAATTGCTCATCACAGGAGACCGAAATTATGCATAAAGACTTTTCAGAGTCATAAGCAGGGGAAATTCAAAATTGGCTAATATCAATCTAATTGAATAAAACTTTCTCAAACTACTGCAGATATGCGCAATTTTTAGAATTTTTGCATCGATTTTTGTGTTTATTCGTTAATTAGAAGCAACTATCGTACGTTGATAAACATAAAAATTATCATATCATACATTACATTACATTGCCACACTTGAAGGCGCCCCAAATTTGGGCTGGTATGTGCAAAAACATTAAAACTAACGAATTTTCATTCCAACGAAGAAAAAAGTTTATATACTATAAGGTAATTTTTAACCGTAGTCTTTTAAAAATCGAACAAAACATTCAAATTTGCATCATATATTAAATTTTTTATTGGAATCGATAAATTGATCTTTGCCATTTAATATTTAAAGATAATTTCATGTAAATTTTGTCCGCCACTCTGTCTCAAAATGTTCATTCGGAAGGTCCAATTTTTCATCACTTTTTCGAGCATTTCGGCCTGTATTCCACGAATAACGCGTATTATGTTATCCTGTTAGGGTTCAATACTGTTCGGCTTGTCCACATAGACTAACGACTTGACATAACCTCACAAGAAATAATCAAGAGGCGTTAAATTGCAAGATTTTGGGGGTCAACTTACTGGGCCAAATTGAAATGATAAGCTGATCACCAAATTCATCCCTCAACATATCCATTGTTTCACGAGCAGTGTGGAAGTTCAACTCAGTCAATTGGGGCAAAAAAAATCGAGTATCATGGCTCCATATCGTTCGCCTTTGACGGTAACGTTTCTTCCACGGTCGTCTTTGTAGAAAAATGGACTGATGATCGCAACAGCCCATAAACCACACCAGACTGTCGTTTTTTCGGGATGCATCGGCATGTGGCTGTTCATCAAGACAGTTTTGCTTGTTTACGTATCCGTTCAGCCTCATCGCTAAACACAATTTTTCGATAAAACAGCGGATTTTCATTGAGCTTTTGTAAGGCCCATTCACCAAAAATTAGACGTTGTGGTTGGTCATTCGGTTTCAACTCTTGCGTGAGTTGAATTTTATAAGCTTTCAAAGCCAAATCGACGTGTAAAATTGTCCTTGTGGTTGAGTAACACATGCCCAATCGCTGAGAATGGCAACGAATTGACATTTCATTAACACTGGTCGCTACGGCTGCAATATTTTCTACGGCGCGCACTCTACGCATGCGAGTCGATGGTTTTATGTCCAACAAAGTAAATTTGGTGTGAAATTTGGAGATACCAGCACGAATTGTTGATTCAGCAGGTCGATTATGATGACCATGAAATGGTCGTATCAAACGATGCACATTTATCACAGAGCACGAATTTTGATAATAAATTTCATCAATTTGCAATCATTGCTCGTTTGTTAGTCTCTGCTTCATAAAATGGCAGAGCATACTGTACACTTTTCACTTTGACAGATGACGTTTGAACGCCATTACCAACCAGTGCTGCCAACCTGAAAAACGTAAGTCTTAAAAAATCACCCCATATTTCGACAGAAACTGTATTCACGATTGGTGTGAATATCCACCATTAGACAAAACATTTGCGGTCTTAGCATGTTTTTAAATTTCTAAGTTATTTTTATTTATGATAAATTCTTTTATGTTCCACTGACCATGTTCTACAATAAAATAAAATATTGTTCTAGAATGTATAGCATTGGCATTATGTTCTGAAAAATGTTGCTGGCAACTGTAATACGATAGCAATGCAAGTCTATTGGTCTTATGTCAGATAACGCAAAGCCATTTTTGACTATTTTGCTTTGCTAAAAAATACAAAAAAGTTTTTTTTTATCTGCTTATATGTTTCATATTCCAAATATTATACAATTTTGGTTCTAATTAATACCATGGCCCTCCATTTAATGAAAGAAATCGATATGAATACTTCGCCCACTTTTCAATTTTATTTCATTTACAATTTGTTGATTCTTCATAATTTGTTGCAACCACCAACTGTATCCCACATTCAATTTTTCAATTTTATTTCATTTACAATTTGTTGATTCTTCATAATTTGTTGCATCCACCAACTGTATCCCACATTCCGTTACCACCACAAATATCTGGCATCATTGTCCCAGTCATTTTGTCCAACTTCCGCAAATAGTTTGGCATAAACTTTCAGCCCCATTTTATTCATTTTAGTTTCTTTTTTTTTCTGTGTGGCTTTAACAACATTTCTCCTAATGAGAAAGCTTATTAGAAGTTTTATTCAAACATTGTGTAACAACTTGCAGTCTCAAAGAACCCCAACTAAACACAAAACTAAGAGCAAATCGACTTTAAGTCAAATTAAAACAAAGGATTTTTTTTTTTTCAAATTGAATTTAAATTGGTTTAGATTTGGTTTTGGCCACGCACACCACCGCCCAGAGAGGGGACAATGTCAACTGTTGTGTGTACGATTGAAGCCAGCTTTAGTTGGAAACTTAAATTACAATAAGGTTTTTCTTTCACATTTTACTTTTATTTATGATGATATTACTTAAGTTTGTTATTTTCGTTGTGAAAACTAAATATTGAAAAAGTTTTGCGCGTTTCTTTTAACAACAAAACTTCGCGTATTCGCCAAAGGAAACCCAGCCTATTCATTTTTACATTTTAAGCGAAAAGTAATTCGACTATTTCCTACTTTTGGCCAACTTCCATTTGAATAACATTCCGCCTTTTTGTAAATGTTATAAACGTCTTGCAGTAATATCGTTACCATGGTGTAGGTTCTTAGAATTCAAACCATTATATGCCAAAAAAACTTTTTTAATAAAAATATTTAGGCAGAAAAAAAAAAACGGCGAACGGCGGAAATGGCCGAAATAAAAACTATTACTCGTCATAAATTTCATTTTCAAGAAATTGAAACTGTAATGTTATTACATTTGCTCCTCCGTGAATTTATTGGAGGTGGTTAAACCTGAAATTTTGATTGCTTTGCCGTTCATTCGTGCGGAGAAATAAATTCATATTGTCGGTAAATACAAGGAAAACACAAATATAGAACGCCATAAGGAAGGATAATTACGTATGAATAATGTACAAGATTGCATCGTTTAAAATCATCCTGTTTTGCGCAAAAGAAAAGAAAGTGTTTCTGTTGTGTGAGGACTATATAAATTTCATCAAATTTAACATTTGCTTTATGGAAGCGTTGGCAATATTTGTGATTACTATAGCTCATATTTTGCTAGATTTATACGTGTCAACAGTTTGAAATTTACAAGTAAAAAACTCAAATGAAGCCCCGGCTATGTGGCACATCTCACTGTTTTTTTCAACCTACACAGTGTTTATAGGGCTTACTTATTATTTTTAGGTAATAAAGGGTAATTTTTTAATCGTAGTTTTTTTTTTAAATCGAAAAAAACACTCACTCACAGTGCATCATATATTAAAATTTTTTATTGGAATCGATAAATTTGTCTTTGTCATTTAATTTTTAAAGATAATTTCATGTAAATGCTGTTCGCGGCTTCGTCTTTTAAAAATGTCCATTCGGAAGGTCCAATTTTTCGTCTCTTTTTCGAGCATTTCGGCCTGTACTCCACGAAGAACACGTGTTATGTTATCCTGTAAGGCTTCAATAGTGTTCGGGTTGTCCACACAGACTAACGACTTGACATAACCATACAAGAAATAATCAAGAGGCGTTAAATCGCAAAATCTTGGGGGCCAACTCACAGGGCCAAATCGAGAGATAAGCTGCTCACTAATACATCCCTCAACATATCCATTGTTTCACGAGCAGTGTGGCGTGTTGCACCGTCCTGATGAAATCACATGTCAACCAAGTTCAACTCAGCCAATTGGGGCAAAACAAAATTCCTTGTGGTTGAGTAACATATGAACGCCCAATCGCTAAGAACGGCGACGAATTGACATTTGACGATCGTCATTAACACTGGTCGCTACGGCTGCAAATATTTTCTTCGGTACGCACTCTGCGCATGCGAGTCCATGGTTTTATGCCCAACAAAGTAAATTTGGTGCGAAATTTGGAGATGACAGCATGAATTGTTGATTCAGCAGATCGATTATGACGACCATAAAATGGTCGTATCAAACGATGCACATTTGTCACAGAGCACGAATTTTGATAATAAATTTCAACGATTTGCAATCGTTACTCGTTTTTTAATCTTTCCATGATGAAACTTCCGAGTATACTGTACACTTTTCACTTTCATAGATGACGTTTGGACGCCATTACCAACCAGTGCTGCCAACCTGAAAAACTTCAATCTTAAAAAATCACCCTATATTGTTTGACATCAACATTCATCAAGCATCCTGTGTTAGGTATTTTACAAAGTGTAAAATTGCTGATTATTTTTACATGAGATTCTGAGGCTTTATTTGGCGTCTAAAGGCTTTAGTAAAGGCTTTGTTTAGTGTCTGACTTTAGGTTAAATAAGCACCATTTTATTCGGTAACTTTACCTTCAAGTAATTTCATTAATTCACTCTTCTAGGCATACTCCTCCCCGTTAGCCAAAAAAAAAAACGAATGAGAGGCAACCAAGCTTGCTGTTGCGAGGATCTCAGGCGGCACATATCTTTACCAATGTGTGTAGCCTGGCGTTGTCCTGATGAAACACAATCCCACTCCTTTAGACCAAAAATTGGCCGCCAATTGCTTCCCTCATACGGTCCAGTTGTCGAAAAAGTTGCAGGACATTCCCTGCCACTACCACTGCCATCAAACATATCCTGGCTTCTACTGGCTCACCGTGATTCCACTGCGATCGTTTCCACTTGAAGTGATCCACTTTTCGTCACCAGTCAACTCCAGGCACAGATGTAAATCGATTTTGCAATGATTCAGCAGTGATTCGCTGGGGAAATTCGATCCATGAGATTTTTCTTGCGTTAACTCGTGTGGTCCAGTCCAGTTGTCGAAAAAGTTGGAGGACATTCCCTGTCACTACCACTGCCATCAAACATATCCTGCCTTCTACTGACTCACCGTGATTCCACTGCGATCGTTTCTACTTGAAGTGGTTCATTTTTCATTACCAGTCAACGCCAGGCACAGATGTAAATCGATTTTGCACTGATTCAGCAGTGATTAGCTGTTGGAAATTCGATCCATGAGATTTTTCTTGCGTTAACTCTTGTGGCAGCCATCCATAGTACTTCTTTTTGAATTCAGTCTTATTCAAGTGGTTGCGCGGCTTATTTTGCGCAATGTTTGAATTCTGGGTCATCGAAACAGTGCCTATATGACGGTAGGACTTGGGGATTTCCATTATTCTATCGACATTTTCTACAATTAGCCTTCCGGAGCGTGGTGCATATTTGACACCAAAATTACCGGAACGGAAGGACCATAAACACTATTCCATCTTTTGAGCCTTTGTTGAGGAAATTTTATAAAATATAGCGTAATTTCTCCTTGCTGATGTCCATCTTTGCTGAGCGCTCAAACAATACTGAGTCAAACAATCACAAAACAGTTTAGTTAGTTTTTTGAGTACGAAATCTTATTTTTCTAACACCATCTATTCAAATTGATGAAACAACCAGATCCTTCATTAGCCGTCCATTAGTTCGATGAATACTTGCAACTGAAAATAAATAAATTTTAAACACAAACATTAGACCTTGAGCTTGAATAATTCAACCATTAATAGACAGGTATTTAATAGCTGACAGCCTTGCCAGACAGGCGGTTTTGAAATCACTAAATGGATAGCCCGTTATTTTGAATTTTCAGTAGTTGTTTTGTGCTGCATTTAGGTTTTCAATTCCAATCAATATTTTTGGAACTTCAAATGGAGATGATGCAGTTACATTTTTTTGATATTTTGATTCATTTGTAACAGAGACTGTGTGAAAAGGGCTTGACAAAGGTCATATTCACAATAATTCGTATATGATTAAATAGTAAATCCTTTTTGTTTATAGCCTATACTTTTAATTAATTATTTTGAACACAATTCTAGAAATTTCGGATATGAGTATTTTCCTTAATATTCAAATTACAACGCATATTAGTGAAATTGTAAGACTATTTGATAATCATTTCAACTGACTGAATTTTTTGGTTGATAATAATAATAAATTCTGATTTTTACTAAATCTATATATCTATATCTATACATATATATAAAAATGAATCGTGGTTTGTTCCGATGCTTAAAACTCCAGAACGGCTGGACCGCTTTGCATAAATTTTTATATATGCGTCTGGGTGGTGCCCGGGATGGTTTAGATTTACAATTCGGTCCAATTGGACAAAGGGGCGTGGTACCTCCCATACAAACAAAAAATTAAAAATCAATTATTTCTGCTCCTGCTTACGGTATTTGAACAAAATTTGGTGCGTAGGTTTGGTGTACATAGCTTAAGTGGTACTGCGAATATGGGCGGGATTGGACAATGGGGCGTGGTACCTCCCATACAAACCATAAATTAAATATCCAATATTTCTGCTCCTTTTTACGGTATTTGAACAAAATTTGGTACATCGGTTTGGTGTACATATTTTAAGTGCTACTGCAAATATGGGCGGGATTGGACAATGGGGAGTGGTACCTCCTATACAAACCACAAATTAAAAAGCAATTATTTCTGCTCCTGCTAACGGTATTTAAACATAATTTTGTATTTCGGTTGAGTGAACATATTTTAAGTTCTTCTGCAAATATAGGCGTTTCTTATTATAATAGACCGATTGGCATGAAACATTTCCAATAAAAATAAAATTTGAAGGCAAAGCAACGTTTGCCGGGTCGGCTAGTTGCCTTATATTCTTCAGAATACAACAGTGCATTACTTGGCCTATCACTTATTGTGGAGTTGCCAGATGGAAAATAACTTTATTATTATTTGTTGACGCTTCCAAAGGGTAGCGCATAAGTAACATTCTATAAGCAACGGCGACTATGCTAAATGCGTTCTTGTACATCATTTGGTTTTAACTCGTGAACCAATTGCATCTTTGCAATTCTTAGCAAAAGTCCGCCTAGACATCTCTAACTGCAGAATGTCGCCTGGTGGAAGTTTCGGGGTTTTCCTCAATACTTGCTTGCACTCGAGCAATGGTCACTTCATTTCGAACTGCACGTGGTCTTCCAGCACGCTGAAGATCACATACAGCTTCTTGTTGCCCAAAACGCTGAAGCGCTTGGAGCGCTGGGATCATTTCGAACATATAAGAAATTTCGATATGATCCGAATAATCGAATGCTGGCTTTCAAAGTAAAATTGAACAACTTCGGTTTTTTGTTCTGTGCTGAGCCTTTCCATTATAAATTTCCCAAGTATTATTTAGTTAATTCTATAAAGAGACGAAAAAAGAAGACTTAACCAATAAATGTATTCACTGATCAAATCTTAACGCTGCTTATGCGCCACCCTATATAACAAGCATTACTTCGATATCATACTTGCACTGTCAACAATAGATTTGGTTTTATTTAAATATTTTAACCCAAATATCTGAACCGTCTGCAGCTTATTGAAAGTGTATAGTGAGTAAAGTGAGCATTTAATTAGAAAGCGTTTACATTTTATATATTTATCTTTGTCATCGCCACTGCAGTAGTAATAACCACTTGTCGTCACTTTCGTTTCGATTGCAATCATTTTGTAACAATAATTATAGTGATTCTCATTTAATTAATTTTTCGTACACCCCAGTTCGCATAAATAACATCTTTGTCTGAAAGCGTGTGAGACTAATGCGCGTATTCACTTTAATTCAGCTGTCATCACCATAATTTTAATAATTCCACCCCATTGTCCTTTTTCTTGTCGCAACTTAATTTATCCTCATATAATAAGTTTTAATTCTGTATATGATTTTTTGCTGTTGCACTTCGCATTGCCCTCGCAACTTGAAGTTGTTTTTTTTTAATGTGCAGTTGCAAACAGATTCAACAAAGTATTTTTCAACGCGCTCGCTCTCCCTCAGCTGACAGTGTATGCAAAAGGACGATGAAAAGGATATGCTGGAATACGTATATATGTACATATGTATGTACATGTGTGTGTAAGATTGTATGTTTGCATTTATAATATACATTCGTGTGTAGTCAAAGCTCAAGTGTTGCACTTTGCCGCTTAAATAATGAGGCACTTGACTTTTTCACTGCTTTGGCAAACATTCTAAGAAAAACTCAAACATATAAGGATAAGCATATGCAAGTGCAAGAGCATACACATACGAATACACGGACATATAAACATATACCAACGCACAAAAGATGTATGGTGATGCATACAGTGAATGAGAAAGTGGCTGAAAAGGTGACATAATCATATTTCTAATCTAATTTGTATACACGCAATTATTAAAAAACTTTAATATCTACTAATTGTAAAATTCAAATATTAAAGCAATGTAATGACATTAGGGGGGGGACCTAAATCGGAGTGGTGGGTCTCTCTTCGTATAACCATAATGAAAAGAATATTGTCACAAATTCTTTGGAATGGAAATAGAGGTGTATTGCTGATTGCTTGTGTTAACACAAAATGGGGTCACATGCACATATGGGCAAAATAATAAGTACACTCTAAATTTTTTTTAAAGACTCCTGGACGAAAATGTATTTAAATTAAAAGAAAAACAGATACTGATTTCTTTTGTTATAACATTAGAAATAAAATAAATACTAAAACAATGACAAAAAACAAAAATTAAATTCAGTATTTTTCAAAAAGTAACAAATTAATCAAAAAAACATTGGACAAAATAATAAGTACATTTAGTTAAAATAAGCAAAAAAGTAAAAAAACACAAGTTTTTTCTGCTAAATTGGCTGATTTTCGTTAAAAGCTGGTATATCCGCCTTTATTTTCAATTATTTTAATAACTCTTTTTGCCATGCTGGCAATAAACTTCCTGCAGGTTTCTACTGGTATTTCATACCAAGTTTTTTTTTAACAAAGTTCCATAACTGATCCTTAATTTTAAAAACCTCCTTTCCAATTCTTTGTTTCAACTCTCCCCAAAGATTTTCAATTTGATTTAAGTCCATAGATTGAAGGCCAACATTATTATCTTGAAACCAATCCTTTACCAATTTAAAAGTATACTTTGGATTGTTATCCTGCTGGAATGTCCATCTAAGAGGCATACTTTCCACAGCATAGGTCAACATCGTATTTTCCAAGGTATCTTTGTACTATAATCTGCTCATAATGCCGGTAATTCGATGTATCGGACCGACATCATACCACGAGAAACAACCCCAGACCATAATATTTCCGCCTCCATGTTTGATGTTTTCTTTTTAAAGCGAACATGAAATTCCTTTGCCTTAGGGTGTTTCCAAATACATTAATTTCTGTTTCATCGCTCCACAAAATGTCTCGCCATTTTTTTCACCTTTTTTCTGGATCAATTGGAATGACTTCTTGAAAACTCCAATCTAGTCTTTAAATTTTCTTTGTCTAAGTAAAGGAACTCTTCTGGCTATTCGCACAGTGGGCGATTGGGCCTCGTTAGCGGCATTTAATTAATAACTTCTAAACGAAAAAAGATATCTTCAGACGGTTTTTTTTCACAGCTCAGAAAAAAGTCATAGCATTTTTTAAGAAAAAAAAAATTGGTTTAAATTAATTTTTTTTATTTTTTAAAATATTTTTTTAATTTTTTTTTAATTTCAAATTTTTTTTTTTTTAACTTCAATAAACAAATTTTATAAATCAAAATTATCTTCGGAATCTTCGGATACAGAATCAGGCATATCTAGATGCTTCATTAAAAGCAAGCTCTTAACATCATCGTCCATAATAATATTTTTTGCAGACAAAATTGAAGACCCATTTGACAATGAAGATATCAAAGGGTCAGACCAAACTAGTAAAGCATTTATGATATCTTGAAGACCCATTTGACAATGAAGATATCAAAGGGTCAGACCAAACTAATAAAGCATTTATGATATCTTCCATTGTATTTTTCCTGTATTTTTTTCATGTATTGCTCTCGCGTATGTTTCGATAGTCCTTGTTCCTGGCTTCAAGAGCTTCTTCGGACATCATACCAATCGGAAGGGAAAAATGGTTTATTATATCTACTCCATGAATTAAAATTCTGTGAACATCCGATGGCATGTAAAACCAGGAGTATGCTTTAACAAAAGTTTCGGCAGTTTCCAATGCGTAAGATCCGAATGCGTCCGAATTTATGTCGTATCCACAAGCCAATGCTCGTAAGACTACGCTAAATCGATATATTAAATCATAGCTTACTCCTGTTATACGAGCAGCCAAATTTGGTTGTTGGAAAAACCTCCTTGCAGTTTTTCCGTTGTTCGTGCTGCCAGTACCAGCCATTGGTATATCCACCAACAAATGCATTTCTTCCCTTAGCTTCTGCTGAATACGTCTTTTATTTTGTTCAACGACATCCTTGTCAGCACCACGAGCTTGCCATTTTTGTATTGGTATTCTATATGCAATGTGCAAAACACACTCGAAAAACCTAATCCATGCGTGGAGACTTGATAAGCCATATTCAAATAGGTTTCCATTAATAGGAAAGCTTTTCACCAAATTTAGATCGTTCATATTTTTGGGAGTCGCGCTACAGATTCCGCATGTTTGCGGCGAAGCCGATTTCGATATGACACTGAACGTTTTGCCATCAAGCATGGTCATATGAAATTGGTGATCAATTCTTAAGGTACTCACAAATGTTGGAAAAATATTTAATATTTGGCTCTTAATGTTTTGAATTTCTCTGCGAGTCAAGTCTGCCGATTCTTTCTCGCAAAGTAATTTAATGGCTCGACAATATCGGGTAGAAGAAGGCCGATTGTTTTTCCATAAAACTGTCGGTCCTTTCTGCACTATCAATAGTACCATACAAATTTAAAGTAAATATTGATCTATCATGTCTCCATCGAAGTCATTAAATTTTTGCCTGTAAGTAGAATGGCCGCTGCTGCCATCACAACCCCATTTGTAGGTAGCAGTTAATTGGGTGTTATTATTATTTTCAATATGGTTTTGAAAACTGTCTGGGTGTGCTTCAATAATCCTAGCAATCGTATGGTCTACTAAGCTTTGTAATGGTACTGCAGCGAAATGATCAGTGACCGTGATGACACTAGGATAGCATTTTGTTTTCGCACAACGCAGTTTGTCGTAGCATGGATATATATCGGCATTTTGCCCTTTAGCGGCTCTCTTTGACAAATTCCATGTGTACTTGATATGTCCAACATCTACAAATAGCGCCAGTGCTTTTTCATCAGAAAATTTTGTCGGTAGACGCTGAGGGGTACTCATAGTTTTCAAAATCTTACCGCTAAACTCTTCGTCGGCGTTTAACATTGACACCACCTGTGAAGCACTACGTTTTCCACCTTTATACAAGCTGCAGCTTGCAGCTACCAACAATGCTTCTGATGGCACATCTTCAGTAAGGCCTGACAATTTCTTAACTTGCGTTTTTTTTGCAATACTCCGAAATATCTTTTTGTGGACGTCCAATAATTCGGAAGATGATCTTTCAATCAATACTAACGGCGTATCTAGCCATTCCTGGTTTTTGTTTTCAAAAAAAAAAAACCTTATTTCTTCTACAGTTTTTCCACTTTTCTACAAGCTTACTAGTAAAATTTCGCAGCTTTTTGCCAATCTTGTACTGCTCCTCCTGAGTATATTTAAGGTTTTTGAGAACAGTACCAAATACAAAGTTTTCCATGGTGCGAAACTTCTTAGTTGGGATCGCTTCTTCATGCCATACTAAAAAAAGTACCCGTTTTGCTACCGACATTGTTCCTAAAAAGTGCCATGATTTAAAGGTTAGCAGGTAATAGCAGTTCATATTACACATTTTGGACGCACAATGACTCATACCTCCCGCTAAAAAAAGAGTTAGACCTAATCCGTGCGAATGTTGTAAGTTCTACTCCACGAACGACAGGTGCACGCTAGTGCCGGCTAGTTGTTAATACACTTAATTAGCACTACGTTTTATGAACAACACATTTATAGACCGGTCTCAAACACTGATTTTTTATGTAATACATACCTTGAAGTTAATAAAAAGCCACACTTTTAATAAAACAAGTAAAAGTTGTAAATTTCCAAGGAGCTCGAAATCAATGCGCATCCCAAAGATAATATTGTATTGTAATATTGTAAAGCACTTGCTAAAACATATTTTGTGTTTGACAGCTCACAGCTGATGATCAGCTGATCGTAGAGCTTATAAAAAACCGTCAGAAATCTAATCAAAGCATCTGTTATCGATTTGTGAAAAAAAATTAACGCTTTTTCAAATTTGAAAATTTGAATTAAATGCCGCTAGCGAGGCCCAATCGCCCACTGTGAAGCGGGTCCCTCTTCACAAGTGTTACAATACGGATATCTTGTGTTTTTGAAGTTTTTTTTTTTTGATTTTCTGCGAGTTTCGACGGGCTCTTTATGCTTTAAAGCATTTTATACAAAAAATTGCGACCGATTTATAAATTCTGCTACATAACGAAGACTTTGGCCACTTTTTCTTGGCCTTGCAACAATTTTTCTCTCCTCCGGAGAACAATGACTTTTTCAACCCATGGCTGATTTTTTTTAACAAAATATTTTGTTATGAATAAAAATAAACAACAGCAAAATTACTATTCTTTCCAAAAAGACTTCAGCAGACTGCGAAAATATTAAAGACTTGAGCAATGTATTTAATATTTTGATCAAGTACTTAAATCACACCCGAACATAACTAACTCACAATGAAAACAACGGGGAAGCCCCAGTTTTGTTTTTACTTTTAAAGGCATTACCATATTAATGTTATTTAAATAAAAAAGAATTGCCATGTTTACTTTTCGCTACAGTAACTAAAATTACACATAAAATAAAAATAAGCAGGTTCACTTATTTTTTCGACCATATGTGTATGTTACGACTTGAAACAAAAAGTTGCTCTGAGCAGTAAAAGACCTCTATTTCGGATTTTTTCTTTTAAATAAGTTGAATTTATTTCTTCTCTTATACAAAAAAAAAAAACTTGATTTAGTTTAGAAGATTGGCAAACACCATTTGTTAGCTGCTCAGCTATACTTATCGTTGATGCTGTCTGTTCCGTGGTCCAACAAGCAAGCGTTTTAAAGTCGCAAAAGCTATGTGCAAGTTGAAGTTGAAGTTGTCACAAATATATCCTAAATTTCCATATTTGGGCAGATCATAAAAGTAATCCGCTGCTTTGCAAGTCATATACTAGGACCTCTACTCAACGTATGCGAAACACAGCGTTAAAGTCCTTGCTTGGTAAAATAATCTCCATTTTGTGAACCCCAGAAATATAAGGTAAAACCTTGCCAATAAATGAAAATCATTCGATTATACCTATACACTCTCTAACCCCCCGTTTTTCTCATTCTCTTTCACATGTAATAAAATCACTGTCCGATCAACCCCCCGTATTAACACTCTCATTAGTCGAAAAACAATAACTTAGTGAGTCGAGGCGTAAGTGTACTATATTCAATTCACAACTTCCTTCAGTCACCGCAACAACAACAAGAATTTAGCCTTGATATGGATGGTCTGATTTGTATCAGGGGTTAAGATACTGGGAGCTAGGAAGATACAGTGCTGAATATAGTTATAGGATCAAATTAAATGTTGAAATAGAATTTTGCAAATTATAAAATTAAATGATATTACAATGATGATATGCTAATAGTAATTTTAGTTAGATTATTAAAATTAATAAAAAAATGGTACTTTTACAATTTGTTTTATATGGGGAAAAATCGTTGTTATCAAATCAAATAAAAGTTGGAGGAATATATATATTTCCGCAAACAACCTCTTTAGTATCCAGTCACCGGAACGAAATCAGATTCGAAAATAGTGTTGATCTGTTTCAATTTCTAGAATCTAAATAAAAAATATACAAAGTGTTCGTTTCAATTTTTAGAACCCAATCAAAATTGTATTAAAATTTACAAACAATCTTGATTTTGATTCTTACACTGGAAATGAAGTTAAAAACCATTCTAATTTTTATTCTGTTTATGAAACCTTTTGTTCGTATTTTATTTGAAAATTTTCGACTGAGAAAAACACACACAGTCTTTGGATAGCCGTGAAAATTTCTTAAAGTCTGGTATAGTAAATTCAGGAAATAAGTAATTTGAACCATTTTTACATTGTGCTGTTTTGCACCAGGTATTTTTCCCTGCAAAGGTACGAAATTACATTTGGTTTCAGTTCTAACTCAGACTATGAACTGAAAATGAACCAACACTCCAAACAACTCCAACCACCTCGGGGCAGTTGAATTCAATCGATAGAAATCACAAAAGATAATTCTCAGCGAGAAATTTTTTTTTTTTTTTGGAAAAACTGTTTGAAAAATATTTTGGTGATTAAAAAATTCTTTGGCATAAATGTATTACTTCAGAAGAGGCCTACTTTGGAGGCCGTATACATAAATTTATGTGCATTATTAACCAATTTGGGGAATTTCTTTTACATAATATCCGAATCTATCTTATCACAAAAATTATGTAATAGTTTGTTAATTTAGATTTAGAGTTTCTAAAGATTTACTTAGGGATCACAGCGGGTTGTCCATTTTTCGATTTCAAAAGTGAAGTTAAATAGAACACACATAATGCTATGATTTTGGTGAAACTTTTATTTCTCGGCCTTGCCATTATGTGAGAAATACAATGTTATTTAAATGACCGCCTCTGGATTCGTTGCAGCAGTACATCCTTCTGAGATAGTTTTCGAACACTTTTTGCACATTCCAGGCGGTATCTCGACAATAATTTGATGAATGTTGGTTTTCAAATGCTCCCACTTTTTGGAGTTATCCGCGCAAACACTGTCTTTGAGGTAGCCCCACACAAAAAAAATCTAACACCGTCAAATAGCATGATCTTGGTGGCCAATTGACGTCGCCAAAATGTGAAATTACACTTTCTGCAAAGTTTTCATGCAATAAAGCCAATATAGGTGGTGTAGTGTAAGTCTTGGCACCGTCTTGCTGAAACCAAGGCAAAAAAACTCAGTTATCATACGGCCATAGCGCTCTAGTTCAATGGCACCTCCTGACCATAATGCGCTCCAAACACCTAACCAGCATGTGAGAAGTGAGCTTCATCGCTCAAGAATATTTTGTTCGAAAAACCAGCATTAAAAGCCTGTTGCGGTGGCACCCAATCAGCATATCTAGGGCATTGTAAATGTTGTTGCACCAGAAGTATCCACTTTTGAATCACCACTTTTGTAGTAAGTTTTAACTATTTTTACGCGTTTTTCGGTTGTTAAACAATCCATGTTCGTAAATGGCCAACTTTTCACGAAAGAAATAAATTTTCAGATTGTAGATATTTAACAGCTGACTGCCTTGCCAGACAGGCGGTTTTGAAGCTATGAAATACTACTGCTCTGAAAAAAAAATCTTTAAATTTAATCTTCAATTCTCCTTGCAAATTGTCAGCTCTTAACAATCATGCTATCGAATTTAAAGTTTCAGTATTCAGTATAAAATAAAATATATTAATTTAAAAAAGTTATTTGAATTCTCTATTCTGTTGCAATTAGTGTGCCACCCTGATCGATTCATAGTATTGATTTTATTCTGCCTAACTGAGCTCTAAACTTTAATATTTCAAATATTCAAAAGTTTTAAAAATTACGAAGCTACTTTTGAAGATTGAAATATAACCGTGATTTCTACTACAAAATATTACTTTACAGGTGCATCAATGTATCCGCAGCAAAAGGCAAGTGGGAGTATTAGAAGCAAATATTGCCTTTGTTGTGGCAGCAGCATGTATGAAATATATTATATCAATGGAAAGATTTCCTTCCATTTCGCAGTCGTTGCACTAAAAGACGTGTTATTGTCAAATGAGGAGAAGTACTATTATAGAATTTCGGCAGAATAATTATGAAGGATTCAACTATGTGTGTGTAAATTTTATGATTTAAAAAACACAAATCATTTTACAAAAAGTTCACCATTTGGATATGGAATTAAAATTCGAAATTGTCATTTGAAAATGCAAACGTAGTGGAGCAATAACTCTCAAAATAGGTGCTATATGACCTATTTTATATATATATATATATACATGTATATATATATATATATATATATATATATATATATATATATATATTTTATCCGTACAAGGAAAATTTAGTTCTGAAAACAAGTGTTGAACATGATGCAGAATTGATAACGGAATTTGCTTTTATAAATAGATTAATGTCGAACGCAAACAAAACTAAATTTATACGATTTAAACCGCAATCGCACAGGAATCATAACGACTGTTCAATTTTTGTAAATGGCCTGGAAATTGCAGAAGTTGAAACCATACAGTATTTGGGAATTAAAATACAAAGTAATTTGTCATGGAATCAACATATAAGCTATATAAAAACCAAAGTAGCACTAGCTCTTGGTATTTTATATAAACTGAAAAACACTTTCAATAAGAACACCAAATATATTAAATTTCAAGCGCTAATCCAAAGTCATTTGAATTACCTGGCTGTTATATGCGGACACAGGAAAAACGCCGAATTAAAATCCCTCCAAGTTGTGCAAAACAAAGCCCTGAAAATTATTTATAATTTACCAATAACATATTCCACTTTACCGTTGTACAAAGATGTGGCTAAGAATGTTTTACCAATACATGGACTGCATAAAAATCAACTTTTAGTTTATGTTTTTAAAACCCGATGATGCCAATAACCGACTTAACTTTGTCAATTTGATGCTCGAGTGGTTCAACAACTTCATCAACGTGATTTTTAGTGATAAGGCCAATTTTCACCTTAATGGCCATGTGAACAAACAAAATTGTCGGTTCTGGTCCGAGACTAATCCCCGACGCTTGCATGAATGTCCATTTCACAGCCCTAAGCTTGTCGTGTGGGCTGGGATAACGTCAAACGGTATTATTGGACCATACTTTTTTGAGGACGAAAGAGGGCATGCGATGACGGTTAGAGCGAACAATTATTGCAACATGCTAGCAGACTTTTTGGTGCCAGCTTTGCAAGAACTTCAAGGCAATACCTCGAGGATGTGATTTCAACAGGATGGCGCCACATGTCATACGGCTAAGGTATCCATAGAGCTGCTGAAAAATGTTTTTCCTAGAAAACTCATTTCGAAAAGGGGGGATATTGAATGGCCCCCACGTAGCCCCGATCTCTTTCCATGCGATTATTTTCTATGGGGCTACCTCAAATCGGTAGTCTACGAGAATAATCCGACCAATTTACAGCAGTTGAAGAGGAACATTATTCAGGAAAGTAACAAAATGCCGGGAACAACTTTTCAACGAGTTTTTCAAAATTTGCGACTTCGGTTCCAAGAGTGTCAAGCAGCCGAGGGAAGCCATTTGGACAACATTATTTTTAAGTCTTAAAAATTCCCATGCTGCTATTTAAAAAAAAATACAAATATATTTTTTTTATGTTTCGTAGTTTTTTTTTTATTGAATATTTAAACCGCCAACACCCTTATGGCCCACCGTGTACATATATATTTAGTCAGATGTCGGTTGGAGAAATCAAAGCAGAGAATTGAGTATTTGGGTAACACTGAATACAATAAATTACCGCATATAATAAAAGATTTGCAGTCGATTCCCCTCTTTAAAAAAAAAACACTGAAGCAATACTTTTTTGATAATATTGAGATGCTTCTTATATAACTGAAGTTTTTTTTTAAAAACTGAAAGTTTTTTTTATAATATATTTCATTCCATAACGATTTGAAAAAAACATTATTGTTGTTTATTTTATGTAAAATATAAGTTAACTGTTACATTGTTGCTAGCTAGCCTCAATAATGCCTTAGAGGCTCTGAAGCAAATTTATATTTTAGCTGTTTACTAAAAAATTGTTAAAAAAGGAAGAAAAAAAAATTAGAACTATATAAACTCGTAACTGCTAGACTAAACATTTTTATTAACTAAATACTATTTTAGACTTTGTACTGTGAATCAGCTCAAACATATCCAAAAAACGGCAATTTTGAAAGAAAAAAAGAAAAAGCATCATATTTCAATACCCGGGCATATAAGAAACAAAGTGGACAAGTACAAAACATGCCTCAAGCATCATAATTCAGTACCCAGGCGTATAAGAAAAAAAGTGGACATATTCGGAGTTCGACACTTGATATAAGTTCGGCTAGCCCTGAGCTTGTACTTATGCACATCGCCATGGATAATGCTCCAGCATATTATGGACGATATACTGACCCATCGTTATACATAAAATGCCGAATATGAATATTTCCATAAGGAAAATTCGCACTTTTTTTTTGTATTCTTCAATAACCAACACCCATATTTAAGAAAACCTTTTAAAAAGTTTGTAAAAAGTTTGTGATGACACTTTTTAGTATCTATTTATTGTTACGATATCTGGCTCTGAAATAATCTTCAATCTTTAAAAGAGCCAATGAAAATGTTTATTATTTCACAGCTGAGTTTGGTCGTTGTATGGTCCTACAGGACCAATTTCGTTGTTCGTATGTTGTCGATTTTCCGGCAAACAAGCTGACGAGTCAGAAACGCAATCCTATCACACGTAATAAATTATTTCCTTTCCAATACAATTAATGATTTGTAGAATTTGTGACAGCCTCAATAATGCCTTAGAGGCGCTGAGGCAAATTTATATTGTAGCTGTTTACTAGAAAATTTAAAAAAAAAAGAAAAAAAATTAGAACTATATAAACTCGTAACTGCTAGACTAAGCATTTTTATTAACTAAACACTATTTTAGACTTTGTACTGTGAATCAGCTCAAACGTATCCGAAAAAACGGCAAATTTGAAAGTTTTTTTATCCGTTTCGAGTGAAATTATCGTATTACTACTTCAAAACTTAGAAAATAATTGTTTTGGTTATACTAATGGTTTCTGTAAGATTCTAAATAAGTACTTCTTTTTACGTCCAATTACATACCAACATTAACGCCGATTAAAAATTACAATTTTACAAAGAACCTTTTACTTCTTCCCAGCTCCTAATTGCAGCATTTATTAACCAACCATAATCTAATAATTGAGAAACCAAAGTGCCAACAGTAATTCAAATGTGACTTTTGTCTTATTTATCTTTCCAGCATCCACAGAAGCTCTACAAGAATACCAGGTACCTCACGTAATAACATTTACATTCATGTATATCTCAATGTCTCCAGGTATCAGGTATCTGCAGGTGCAGCAGGGTGAAGCAAAGGGTTGTCGGATGAACCCCATCAATGATTGTGTACGTACTTGTAATGCTCTATATCAATGGTATTGCTAACACTATAAAATTGGAATTTTTATGAGCACATCGAGCCATAAATCTTTATTGGAAACTCGTTTGCATTTTCTTCCAAATACAAAAAAAAAGAAGGGGAAAAAACTAGAAGTCCAAATACCAAATTGATACAGTAGTGGATGGGTATTTTTAGAATACCATTATTTTGGGACTTTCAGGGGATGTGGAAATGATTATCATCGTAGTAAAGCTTACCAGTAACAAACAGAACTGCCTTTTTTGACTGAGTACTCGAATGTTGTTTACTTTTTCCTCTCACATTTACCTTTGGCTATGGCATTTCTTTTTTTTTTTTTTTGTTTTTCTTTTCATCTGCCCACACTGTGGGATTAGTTGGAATTAGTGGCCTTGATTAAGGGCCATAAAATCAAGTAGGAGTGAAAGTTCCATGTAGCTGTCACTCGTACGAGTACATCAGTAGTCACAGTTACGATGGTGATATTATGCAGGCAGAATACCATAAACCAAAATGTAGAAAAAAACTATAAAATCAAATTATGCGTACGTTGATTTATAAGAAAATATATTCAAAGCGTTTTATCGCGTTCGCACAAGGTAGTCTATGATTAAATATTTCTGTGTCGCTGATGAAAATTACCATTAAATGCTCGCAGTGATGCTTTTTGTAGCAAAAACAGTTTTGGAATTATGCACAGCGGGTGGTTTATGGAATAATCTGAAATAATTTCACCATTTGTTATTAGTTTAACAATTCTAATCATAAAAAAAGTACACCTGAAGGGATATTAAATTTGAATGCCAAATTTCAGGAGATGCAATAGAGGACAACTACGTTATATATATTCTGACATTCGACAGACTTTCTTTTTTTTTTTTAAAAAAAATTCTGTACTATATATAATAATACACGAGGTTTATTTAAAATTCTGTACTATATATAATAATATAATATTTGGCCTCAGCGCCAGAGGGCATTATTGAGGCATACTAGCAACAAATACACAACTACTAACTACAATACACAATTTCAAGTAAAATATACTAACAAATGAGTTCTGTTAATTAATTACATTTTTTTTTTTTAAACATTGGAATTACATAAGAAGAATCTGCAGATTTTGTTTTAGGTAATCCTTCACATTCTTTTAAATGTGGATATAAAGGGTGTACCAACAAGAACAAGAAGATTTACATTTTAAATAAGACACAGGTATTTAAAAGAAAATCGTGAAACTTCATTATATCGTAAAGTAGACAGAATGAGGTTATGTATGGAACAACACATCGAGCAGATGGCCGCCGCGGGTTTGCTGGCACTCACATGGTCTTTTAATGAAATTTTCAATGACCGTTTTGCATAAATGCTGCGGTATTTCATTAACGCAGCGTCCAATTTCCTCTTTTAAGACTTGAGTCGTCGTCGGCTTATTCGCGTAAACCATCGACTTCAAAAAATCAAAAAATCGTGTTAAATCGCACGATCTAAGCGGCCAATTCTGGTCTCCAAAACGCGAAATAACATGACCGGGAAATCACTGATGCAGCAATTGAATTGTTGCTCCGGCTGTATGACATGTGGCACCGTCTGATTGAAACCACATGCCCTCCACATTCATTTCTTCAATTCTAGGCACGAAAACTGGTTATCATTTCACGATACCGAACACCATTGACTGTTTGCGCTTGACATGACTCATTTTCATAAAAAAAAGGTCCAATGATTCCTCCAGCCCAAAATCCACACCACACAGTGACACGTTGAGGATGCATTTGCTTCTTGTGAATCACTCGAGGATTTTCCTCACCCTAAATGTGACAATTCTGCCTATTGACGAAGCCATCAAGATAGAAATGGGCCTCGTCACTGACGATGATTTTATCGGCACAATCAGCATTTTCATGTTGCCTCTCCAATACCCAATTAACGAACTCCCTTCACTGTCCATGGTCAGCTGGCTTCAGTTCCTGAGTCCTGAATTCCTGAGCTGCATAGTGGATTTGGAGACTCCAATTTGCTGAGCTCGGTGTCGCATTGAGGTGGATGGAGTTTGAGCGACATCATCACGTACAGCTGCGACATTTTTGGTCGATCGACCTGGTCGAAGTTGCGCTGTTGTCTTTACATCACTAACAGACCCAGTTTTGGCAAATTTATCCATTAATCTCTTTACAGTTGACTCTTTTGAAGCACTATTGTGACCCCAAATTGATCGCAATTTGCGAACTGTAGCCGCAAAACTTTCACCATTTTGGTAAAACAATTTCACAATGGGAATGCGTTGTTCATTCGTGTAGCGCTCCATTTTTACTAACCTCGTACCTCTACCAGCAAACAATAACAATTGTTCAAATATCAAACAATGACTCTTCGAATGGCGCCAAATTTAAATCTTACGTTCTTGTTGGGACACCCTTTATTATTTACATTTGTAATGGTCATTGATAAATTATTGTATACAAAACTATCCAAATATTCTATACGCTGTTTAGTGGTCTCTAATCTGCACCTCACAACTTTCAAATTATTAAAATTTCTTGTGCGAAAATTAGTTTGATTTTGTTTAAATTCAATCATTCTGCGTCCAATTTTATTTAAAGATTTGTGTACATACATATGTAACAAGCTAATGCAGATGTATTCCACGGATAGGCGATGAGCTTACGCGGATAATCTCTAAGCGTTGGAGCATTTAAAACTAACATTCTTTAAGTTATCGACGAGATACCGCGAAAAAGTGGTCGAAAACTACCTCAAAATGATTCACTCAAATGCCATTGTATTTCGAATATAATGGAAAGGTCCCAGCATTATAATGAAAAAATATGTAATATAATATATTATAATATAATATAATATATTATAATATAATATTATAATAGTATTACATAATATAATAGTATAATAGCATAACAGTATAATAGGATAATAGTATAATACGACAATAGTGTATTGGTAGAATAGTGTAATAGTATAATAGTGTAATGGTATAATATTACAATAATATGATATTATAATAATATACTAGTCTAATAGTGTAATACAATACAATTGTATAATAGGATAATAGTATAATAGAACAATAGTATGATAGTGTAGTAGTATAATAGTATTATAGTATAGGTATATAGTATATTATAATAGCATAATAGTATTACACTGCCAGTAACAAATTTCACGTCTCATCTATCGAAATTTTTTGCAGAATTTCAAAAGGCCCCAATTCTAAATCCGCTTAGGGCCCTTGCATGCAAATACAGTCATCTTTGTCCACCCTGCGGGCAAATTAATGCTAATGTTAGCATACGAGCCATTAATTTTACTTTCTACTACAGCAAGCAACTCTCTCATGGACTCTCTTTCTGTAACACACACACATACGCATTCGTATGTGTATACATATATGTACGTATATGAAATATAAACTTTATTTTCGGTTGTAAACTATGTTTTCTTTTTTTTTTTGCATTTGTTGCACCGCAATCTACAGTGTTTACATTGTAGGAGGTCCCCCTCTAAAAATGACAAGCCAACAGAAAGAACAAAAACACAACAACAAAATGGGAACTAGAAAAAATATAGATATGCAAACTGTGGGAAATAAACAAAATTCCATTTACTATACGGAATTGATTGTGCTGTGTACTTCTGTGGTCATACACAAGTAATTGGATCAATGTTACGAAAGACCCTCTCCCCCCCCACACACAGAGATGACCGGACAGACGGTCCCAGAGTGAGAGTTATAAAATTGGGGGCACAGATTGATATATCATGAAGCGAGCCAGCAATGACATTGATGTTGCTGTTGCTCTGTACAAAAATCATTATATCGCGCAGACATTGGTCATAAATCACTGATATGGCAATAGATCATAAATATTGTTAGATAACGAAGTTTTGAAATTAAAAGGAATTGAAGCGGAAAGCATTGGGATAATTCAAGTTTTCTTTAAAATATGCTGGCGGCAGATAGAAAGAAAGAAAATGTTACAATAAAAGGTTTATTAGGAGAAATTTGTTTCGTTATAGATTATAGGAAGTAATAATCAATGCGTTTTAAATGTTTTATGGAACAAGTTATGGACAAACGATAAGAAGGGAATAAACACAAAATAGATCCAATTTTCCAGATGAAGGGTTCTCTCTTTTAAGATTCCCTTTTTTCTAATGAACCAAATTTTCCCACCGAAAGCAACTGTGAATCGCATGATGTACCGACTCATCGCCACAGATGAAGATTTGAAAAATTTTCAATGTAAGCAACCACACTTGGTCAGTTGCTTGCAAATTATATGAATTGGATTTGTTTTATTTTATTTATTTATTGAATTTAAACAATAATTTTTTTTTTTTAACTCAAGTCCTTGTATCCGCAATTTCTTCCCAGGTTGGCCGATTTTGCTTAGTTTGATTGCAAAATTTTAGCAAGATAACTCAAGAGATCTTTTTCTGCTCCTCCTCTGGTGGACCAAAGTGTTCAACCTCTGTAATTCTTTTAACATACACTAAGGCTGATGGATATATGTTCATAAATCGGCATAGATTTTTACAAAGTTAAAGAATATATGCATGTACGAGGTGTGTTAAAAAAAGGCGATTTTTCAAATGTCGCGGGCTATGTACATCGTACGACTTTCGATACGTCTCGAAGATACGTTGACGGTTTTATCCATACAGCATATTTAGTTGGTTTTTGAGAGGCATAAATAAGATGAGAACATTTAGTTGCAAAAGGAGTTTGAAATGTAATATCTCTCTTCGTCTGCTGGAGGGAAAAGTGAACAAAAAGTATTACTTTAGTTGAGCAGAAATTTAAAGCTTAGTCGGACCGAAGTCTATACGCATTTCATGAATCCCGGTCTTATTAATATATAAAGGTTGTCCCAACAAGAACGCGAGATTTAAATTTGGTGCCATTCGAAGTGTCATTGTTTGACATTTGAACAATTGTTATTGTTTGCTAGTAGAAGGTACGAGGTTAGTAAAAATGGAGCGCTACACGAGTGAACAACGCATTCTCATTGTGAAAGTTTTGCGGCTACAGTTCGCAAATTGCGATCTATTTGGGGTCACAATAATGTTCCAAAAGAGTCAACTGTAAAGAGGTTAATGGATAAATTTGCCACAACTGGGTCTGTTAGTGATGTAAAGACAACAACGCGCCTTCGACCAGGTCGATCGACCGAAAATGTTGCAGCTGTACGTGGTGATGTCGCTCAAACCCCATCCACCTCAATTCGACACCGAGCTCAGCAAATTGGTGTCTCCAAATCCACTATGCAGCGAATTTTGACGAAAGATTTACATCTTCATGCATACAAAGTTCAATTGACTCAGGAACTGAAGCCAGCTGACCATGGACAGCGAAGGGAGTTCGTTAATTGGGTATTGGAGAGACAACATGAAAATGTTGATTTTGCCAATAAAATCATCTTTAGTGACGAGGCCAATTTCCATCTTGATGGCTTCGTCAATAGACAGAATTGTCGCATTTGGGGTGAGGAAAATCCTCGAGTGATTCACGAGAAGCAAATGCATCCTCAACGTGTCACTGTGTGGTGTGGATTTTGGGCTGGAGGAATCATTGGATCTTTTTTTTATAAAATTGAGGCATGTCAAGCGCAAACAGTCAATGGTGTTCGGTATCGTGAAATGATAACCAGTTCTTTCGTGCCTAGAATTGAAGAAATGAATGTGGAGGCCATGTGGTTTCAACAAGACGGCGCCACATGTCATACAGCCAGAGAAACAATTCAATTGTTGCATCAGTCATTTAAATCTTGCGTTCTTGTTGTGACAACTTAGTGAAATTTTAGTAATTTCAAGGCAGTCACTTCTTTTTTTGGGTCTTTGAGCAGTCCACACAAAAAACTTGCTAAGTATTTTTTTAATAATATTATGTAATATTCAAATAAAAAGTTTCTGTTCTTATCGATATTATATGAAGAAAATTTCGGTTTTTTTTTCTATCGGGGAAAGTATATTCATAAACAGCAACGAAAATTCGTGAATTTTGATATTTTTGCACACACAATCCTAAATTTGGAGCTGTTTCCGAAACAGATATTTGAAATGGGATGACTTCTTGCAAATACCATTGAATAGTAATTTTAAATTTTTGCAACAATTTAAAAAAAATTGTCGATGTCCAATGTATTGACTCACAGCTAGCTAATTATGAGCGCCAAAAATTTCCTCCCCTCGTATATACAGTGTGACACACGAATCGTTTTACAAACACAAAACGTAAACGGAGCTTCAACAAAAATTCCCAAACAAATTAATATCTTGAAACCGTACTTTCCGCTGGTCTCCGAGGTCACCTGACTTGACTGCACCGGACTTTTTTGTGGGGTTATGTCAAGAAAGAAATATGAATGAATTGAATCATCCCATTAAAACAGTAACTGAGCAATACTAATCCGACTTCAACCCTCTTGCCGAAATGAATAATATTCTGATAAAAAGTCAAATAAGTGCGAATGGGCATGAAGGTCATTTACGAGTTATCATCTTCAAAAACAATTACTTATGTAAAATAAAACGGAATTTTCTATACAATTAAAAAAAAAAAAAAATAAATGAAACACATTGATTGAAAAACAAGTTATTTGAATTTTTTTTATTGTAGCACATTTAGTGCGCCACCCTGTACATCGGTATTAATCGATGTAGACCGATTTTTAACGAAAATAAAGTGTTTTCGAGCTCCAATATTCTAAAATTCCACCTTCAAGTACTCGTATGACAGTGTCATAACGTAATGTATGATATGATATGTGATATCTCTGTTTATCAACATACGACAGTTGTTTATACTTAACGAGTAAATCGCAAAATCGTTGAATAAATTCGAAAAATTTCCCATTACTGTTCAGTAGTTGTATGAGCAAGTTTTACTCAATTAGACTGATATTTGCCAATTTTGAATTTCCTTACGAGTGTGGAAAGTCTTTATGCACAATTTTGACGAGCAATTCAATCTTTTTCAATAGAAACGCCTATATTCGAAAGAATGATTGGACTTGGTCGGGTGGAGATGAATTTTTGCTTTGATTAGAAATACACCGGGTTATTTATTTTTCGGTCTCATAAATAAAGTTAAATAAAATACACATAAAGCTATGATTTCGATGAAACTTTTGTTTCCTTATAATGTCTGGACCTTAGCAGTATGTACGAAATACAATGTCATTCAAATGGGCGCCTCTGGATTGGTTGCAGCAGTGAATCCTTTTGGGATAGTTTTCGACCACTTTTTCGCACATATCGGGCGGTAACTCGGCGACAACTTGACGAATGTTGGTTTTCAAATGCTCCAACATTTGGAGATTATCCACGTAAACACGGTCTTTGACGTAGTCCCACAAAATAAGTCTAACTGCATCAAGTCGCATGATCTTGGTGGCCAATTGATGTTGCCAAAACATGAAGCTACGCTTTCTGAAAATTATGCATTTTTCGATTTCAAAAGCAACGTTAACTAAAACACGTATAAAGCTATGATTTCGATGAAACTTTTATTTCATTATAATGCTTCGACCTTGCCATTATGTACGAAATACAATGTAATTTTAATGACCGCATCTGGATTGGTTGCAGCAGTAGATCCTTTTGAGGAAGTTCTCCATCACTTTTTCGCACATTGCATTCGGTGTCTCGACAACAACTTGACGAATGTTGATTTTCAAATTCTCTAACCGTTGGGAATTATCAGCGTAAACACGGTCTCTGATGTAGCCCCACAAGAAAAAAGTGTAACGATGTCAAATCGTATGATCTTGGTGGCCAATTGACGTCGCGAAAAAGGGAAAGCCAAAATCGATCTTGTTGTGCGGTTAGTGGCTGGCACCGTCTTGTTGAAACCACATGTCGTTTAGTTCATAATCTTCAACTGCAGACCAAAACATGTCAGTTATCATACGGCCAGAGCGGCCACACTTTTATCACTTTCTCTGCGATATGTTCGGCAGTGCGTAAATTGCGATGATGCACAGGCCTGATCGCATTTGTAACGCTTCTAGTCTCTTCAAATTTCATTATAATCTTCTCAATTCCTTGCTCTGTAGGTCGATTATGATGACCACAATCACTCCGTTTGAATCACCGCTTTTGTAGTAAATTTTAATTATGTTTACGCGGTCTTCGATTGTTAAACGATCCATTTTCGTAAATGGCAAACCTTTCACTAAATAAATAGCACTTCAAATGACAGGTGTTCAACAGCTGACAGGTTTGTCAGACCGGCGATTTTAAAACCTCTTAATGGATAAACCTCCGCTTCTTCTTGCTTCTGGTTGTTACAAATGGAGTGATGAATTTAGAATGCCCCCATTACATGCGTACAAAGATGAATTTGTAAGATCAGTACAGGGTTCAAATGATATTTTCGTTTGCTTTGTGTATATTTATCTCAGTGCGGAATGTATATATATATATATACATATACCAATATGTACATATTTTTTTTTTTGAAATTTGTGGCAAAAAGTTTTCAATTTTGTGCTTCTAACGTTTGAAACTCTTTTTGAAATTATAAGTACCTATATAATGATTATAGTGAAATAATACAGGGTGGCGCAATAGAACGTGCATATTTAAAAAATAGATTAAAAAATAAATACAAAAGGTATGGTTAAAATAAATCTAAGGCATTGTAGAGTAATAAATGGAGTTTATTTTTTAAAAATAACATCGCCTAAATGGTGATCCTCTCTACCACGGCACTCCTCTAACCGCAAACAAAAATTCTTCAGTAATACTGGTGTAATGGCTGCCATTTCACCACTGATATTCTCCTTGAGCTGAACGATGTTTCTTGGATTATTACTGTAGACTTTGTGTCTGAGGTATCCCCGCAAAAAAAAGTCAAGAGGCGTCAAGTCTGGACTACGTGGGGGCCATGAGATATCACCTCTTTTCGAAATCAGTCTGCCAGGGAACATCTGCTTCACCACCGCCATGGAGTCATTTGATGTGTGACAGATAGCTCCATCTTGCTGGAACCAAGTTCTGGAATTCACTATTCTTGAACTTTCAATTTCTGGAGCCAAAAATCTATCTAACATCTCAACATAGCGTTCCGTATTAACCGTGACGTTTTGGCCCCGCGCATTTTCGAAGAAAAAAGGACCAATTATTCCTCTGCCAGAGATTGCTGCCCATACTGTCACTTTAGGACTATGCAATGGTTTCTGGTGTTTGATTTTGGGGTTTTCACTGTTCCAGTAACGACAATTTTGACGGGTTACGAACCCATTCATAAGGAAATGAGACTCGTCAGAGAAAAGGATATTGTCAAAATTGGAAAATCGATTAAGCATTTCATTAGCAAATGCGAGCCTTGCTATGAAGTCAGACTGTTTCAATTCTTGTGTTAATTGCAGCTTATATTGATACAGCTTAAGATCCAATGTTAAGATTCATTGCAAACTTCGTCGCGATAATTGTAAGACAGACGATCTCTTGCGAGTCGACATTTGTGGATTTTCTCGTACTGACTCCATAACTCTCTCAACATTGTCTTCGGTCCTAGATGTTCCTGGGCGACCATTTGCTTGTGGTTTAAATGTTGAACCGGTCTCTTCAAAATGCTTTACCCGTAGTTTAATTAAATTAGCACTCGGAGCTTCACTAATTCGCCGTAGTCCATATTCAGCACAATATAGTCGCCTAATAGCAATATATGAACGAGAGTTCTCGTAAAATGCGCGCACGCAAAATGCGCGACGCTTCCCGTCGAAGTGATTCATAGCGACTAAAACTCCATGAGCCCGCCAACCCAACGATGTAGGCGCCCCCCGCCCGCGCCTTTCTACCCCGGAAAAAAAGATGATGCAATATGCACGTTCTATTGTGCCACCCTGTAGAAAAAAATTTATGTTGTCTGGTACTTAAATATCTTTGTAATAGGATTCCATATAAAATCCTAGCAGAGGACAGCTGTTAACAGTTTTAATGGGATGATAATGCTAGAATTTTTTATGGCAAACGAAAATTTAGTTCCAACTTGGAATTTAGTTCCAACAAAACTTTGCACAAAAGATGTTGTACTCCCAACTGACAGCCATTGACAGTAATTGTCTGGTCTCTATAGTATTATGTTCAGCTTCTTCTGCATTTGCGTCAATCAGTTTCGCTATTAAATAACTTTATTTGGATTTTATCAACTATGAGGAATATTCATCAGTAGCTATTCATAGTTGTTTTCCCAGTAAGATACACGAAGTTTAAACTATATGACTGTGTTAATATCATCTTGATATTCAGTTATCATCGATGACAATATTTTACGAATAATGATTCATTAGAATACATTTTATATAGTTATATAAATTGTATTAAAATCAACTCGCAGTTCTTCATATTCCCCACGCACTTTACATCGTTCATTGTTGACATTTGTAATCCACAACGGCCAATCTTAATTGTATAATTTGGGAAACCCTTTGAACGGTCGATTTATGGCATTTGAAAACGGTGATTCGAATTCAATTACCAAATCTATGCCTAACATATGAACACAATCAAATGACGTTTTCATAGAGTGCCATCGAGCGCGAACATATTTCATGTAATCACGTTACGTGCCTGTGTACTATTTGCTGTCAATTAAACATTTATAACCGCATTTCGTATTATTTAAATTTATGAGCTGAATGTAAGTGAGTAACTGGCAGAGTGTTTACAGCGGATCGAACATGTGTAAACATTGTTCGAATATGTTTATTGAGTTATTTTCTATTTTCGCATTTTAAACATTTCATGTTACCCAAAAATGATTTATTTATGTTTGATTTATGCAGTGTTGAAAATTGATTTCCCCCGGGCAATTGTTGAAATTGTACACAAAACGAGTAAAACGTGGAATTTGATTAGAGTCGAAAGAGTGAAACACCTAAAACGCAATTTGCGTGTACACCCAAAACGTGTATTTGAGCGACGTGATTGTGAAATGGCAGTAACAACACATCAACATACCTAACACAGGATTCCAATTTGGGTAACACAAATGTAAATATAGATATATTTAGATTCGGAATGTTTGCTTGATTATTAGATGCAATAAATTTAGATTTCACAGAAATTCTTGAATTCAATGAATTAAAGTCATTACTGTATAAGGCAAGGATTTCGAATGAGGCACTGTGAGCTAAGATTACAAATTGTAGATGCAGTAGTCGGAAATCCACATGAATGAAATGCTGCGATCGAACCTTCAATCAATGGTTTATCTTCCTTTCAATTATATCTGTTCGAATTAGGCACAGAAGGAATATTTTCATGTTCATCATAATTTGATATGCCTTCAAAGTCTAGAATTAGATTACAGCGATTTTTGGCTCAGGTGAAAATTTGTTAGTAACTAGGAAAGCCTTAAGATTTCTACTGTTCAATTGAATTAACCTATTACTTAGACATTGCATGGCATTGCTGAGTAATTTTGAAAGACAATTTTCGGCAGCTTTAACACTGTAGTGAAAATAACAAAGGGGTAATCGAAAAGTTGGGGACAATCCATATACTTGGCGGAGCCTACGCTTATAATGTAGTCTACAGTGATGTTGTACCGCTCATCTTTCATTTCGATGCATGTTTCAAATAGAAAATAGGGTTTTTCATGCGCCATCTAACAACTTTCTTTGCAATGAAAATCACATTTTATTGATTTTAGTTATCAACCACTGTAACAACGTGAAATGGTCTCTTAAATGTGTTCTGAAAATAGAGTATTTTACAGTTTTTCTTCGATAAAAGTGAAAATGCAAATCAAGTGGCTGAAAGTGTGAATAGTGTTTATGGTCCTGATACTACAGGGTGGCGCAATAGAACGTGCATATTTAAAAAATAGATTAAAAAATAAATACAAAAGCTATGGTTAAAATAAATCTAAGGCATTGTAGAGTAATAAATGGAGTTTATTTTTTAAAAATAACATCATCTAAATGGTGACCCTCTCTATTATTATTGAAAACTTTTTTCAGTAATACTGGTGTAATGGCTGCCATTTCAACACGGATATTCTCCTTGAGCTGAACGATGTTTCTTGGATTATTACTGTAGACTTTGTGTTTCAGGTATTCCCACAAAAAAAAATCAGGACTACGTGGGGGCCATGTGATATCACCTCTTTTCGAAATCAGTCTGCCAGGGAACATCTGCTTCACCACCGCCATAGAGTCATTTGATGTGTGACAGGTAGCTCTATCTTGTTGGAACCAAGTTCTGAAATTCACTATTCTTGAACTTTCAATTTCTGGAGCCAAAAATCCGTCCAACATCTCAACATAGCGTTCCGTATTAACCGTGACGTTTTGGCCCCGCGCATTTTCGAAGAAAAAAGGACCAATTATTCCTCTGCCAGAGATTGCTGTCCATACTGTCACTTTAGGACTATGCAATGGTTTCTGGTGTTTGATTTTGGGATTTTCACTGTTCCAGTAACGACAATTTTGACGGTTTACGAACCCATTCATAAGGAAATGAGCCTCGTCAGAGAAAAGGATATTGTCAAAATTGGAAAATCGATTAAGCATTTCATTAGCAAATGTGAGCCTTGCTATGAAGTCAGACTCTTTCAATTCTTGTGTTAATTACAGTTTATATGGATGCAGTTTAAGATCCAATGTTAAAATTCGTTGCAAACTTCGTCGCGATAATTGTAAGACAGACGATCTCTTGCGAGTCGACATTTGTGGATTTCCTCGTACTGACTCCATAACTCTCTCAACTTGTGGTTTAAATGTTGAACCGGTCTCTTCAAAACGCTTTACCCATATTTTAATTAAATTAGAACTCGGAGCTTCACTAATTCGCCGTAGTCCATATTCAGCACAATATAGTCGCCTAGTAGCAATATATGAACGAGAGTTCTCGTAAAATGCGCGCACGCAAAATGCGCGACGCTTCCCGTGGAAGTGATTTATAGCAACTAAAACTCCATGAGCCCGCCAACCCAACGATGTAGGCGCCCCCGCCCGCGCCTTTTCTACCCCGCAAAAAAAGATGATGCAATATGCACGTTCTATTGCGCCACCCTGTAGTTTTGAAACCACTAAATGGACATATTCCAAGTAACATTATTTCAAGCCTCCAACTTAAATTATTTCATGTCTGCCTCAATTTTATAATAACCAGCTAAACCGTAATAATAATTAACGTATGTTGTGAGACGCTTCCTTGGTGTAAAAAAAATATATCAACTTTTTCTGATCCAGTTATATAAAATAACATCACAGGCTCCATTACCAACAAACTGACACATAACAAATATGTATTTCATATATAAAATTCCACCTAAGGCATTTCTTTCTTTAATGACATCATTTTATATAAATATAATTAGCCATTTGAAACACAAAAAAAATGAATCATCGCCCAAACAACGCATAAATTAATTGTATCAAATAAACGCAATAACATTAACATCAGTTATATTAATTAAGTATTTCAACTGCCAATTACAAGAGTCAACAAATTGCAAAACAGCTCAAAAAAAAGCCGTAACCAACA
>JAHXMU010000687.1:571066-593644 GCA_019455685.1 Philornis downsi | reverse complement strand
ACAAGGAAAATAACTAAATATTCAAGCAACTAATTAAACATTAATCGAAATGTTTGATATTAAATTAATAATAATTTCAATCATTTTATAATGAAAATATGAGCATATAAATGCATTACTGTGGTTGGTTAATATACCTCAGTGGTTGGTAGGGTGACCAGAATTTGTATAAAATTTGTATATACAGGGTGGGCCAAATAAGACCTACTAATGCGTATTGTAGTCGTTGTTGGTGGTCTTGCGGTAGCAGTGCTTGCACAATTTGAATTCTGTATGGATACGTCTTAAGATCCAACTTTAAAATTCTACGCAATGTCGTTCTGAAAATGCCCAATTGGCTGGGATGACGGCGAGCTGAGACAGATGAATCATCTGTAACACTCTGCCGCACAGTTTCCACGTTGTCTTCAGTGCGAATATTTCGATGGGCACCTCGTCCAGGACGGTCGGCCACTGAACCCAGTTCCTCAAAACGGTAGACCAAACTCCTAATCATGAAGGCTGTAGGAGCTGATCTGGAATTAAAATGTTGCCGATATTTACGCTGCGTTAAAACAATTGATCGTTGACAAGAATAGAAAAACTCGATAATTTTAACGCGTTGTGTTGTACTGTAGGGTTCCATAATAAATTTCCAACAATTCAATTATAACCTACAAAAAGGGAAAAATTATTATGTCCAAAAATAAAAAAGTTATTTGTGCTTAACATTAGTAGGTCTTATTTGGCCCACCCTGTACTTATCTTTTATTACCAAACTTTGTTAAATACGAATTTGAAATGAATTTGCCCATACCTTATATAACATTAAACCAAACCAAAACGAACTTTTATGTTATCCTTTTTGCACACATTTGGCTTATACTTATTGTGAATGGCAAATGAGATAAATGTCCTTGATAAAATTTAACGAATGCCACAAATTGCAGTCGTAACTGCCATAAAATGAAAACGTTACGTCTGCTGCTCTGCACAGTTGAAGCGAAAAGCGTCACAGCTTAGGCAAGTAAACTTAACATGAATTGCAATCAATCACTTTCTTAAATTCTTTCATTCTAAATTGCAACCAATTAATTTCACATACGCCCTTACAAATTATATACTTTCATTTTCTATTAATTTTCTTCACTGAATCTTTATTTTGAAATTTACAATAATCAATTCAAATGTTAATCCTATCTTAAACTAAAGTGTCCTGCCATTGCCGGATCTTATTTTTGGTGAGCCGAATTTTGTATCACCGGACCAAGTCTAGCGTGTCCTTTCTTCTTAGCCGTATATGACCGGGAAAATGTTGAAGGTTTTGAGCGAGTGGGTTTGAGTGGGAGGACAACTTCGATACATATGACCTGCTTAATTTTCTTATTTCCTCGGAAATGTAAGGAATGTTTAAATCCTTGTGCATGTTATCATTCCTAATATACCATGGGGCACCACAAATTTGGCGCAGTATTCTTGATTGTCTTCTCTGTAACTCATTTATGTTAGAAGTCGATGCCGTTCCTCACAACTGGATTCCGTATGTCCATATTGGCTTCAATATGGTTTTGTAGATGGTGAATTTATTTTCCAAACTGAAAGTAGGCTGGGAGCCAATAAGCCAGTGGAGTCAGGAGCCATTTTTAATTTCAATTGTATGATTTTTGAGACGTCGATCAAGGTGAATACCCAAATATTTGACATGGTTATGAACGGGTACTACCGTGAATAGTGAGGGCTGGGCTATTGTTCTGTCTAAAAGAGAATGTAACCTGTACACCCTTAGTGATATTTACTTTTATCTTCCACTTTTCGAGCCAAGATTCTAATGTGTGTATATGAGACTGCAGTTGTCTAGAAGCCATTAATGGGCAAGTGCTAATGCTCATGAATGCAGTGTCATCAGCGAAAGTTGAGGTTTGAATTAGGGAATGAACAGGCATATCAGAGGTGTAGATGGTATATATACCTATAGGTAGTATTGGCCCTAATATACTGCCCTGGGGAACTCCTGCTGAAACTTTTCTTTGAGTTGAAACAGAGTCCTTCGATTTCGCTACAAAAGATCCATCTTTCAGACGGCTCTCCAGCAGCTTGTGGGTATCTGTCGGTAGAAAAGAGACTATTTTGTGAATAAGGCCTCCATGCCACACTTTATCAAGGGCTTGGGAGATGTCTATAAAGAGAGCTGAGCAATATTTCCGATCTTCGAATGTTTTTCTGATATGGGTTACTATACGGTGTACTTGTTCTATCGTTCCATGACCCTAACGAAACCCAAACTGGTGCATGGGTATTACAAGGTTTGCTTCAATATGGGGGTACAAACCTTGGAGAAAGACCTTTTCAAACAGTTTACATAAACTAGAGAGTAAACTTATGGGTCGATAGGATGTAATTTGTGACAGTTCCTTTTCAGGTTTTGGGATCATTATTATTTCAGACAGCTTCCATGATCGAGGAAAGTATCCAATTCGCAGTATAGCATTAAATATAAATAAAACTAATTTGAGGATATTGTGGGGGAGTTCTGAAATCATTTTAGTTATTGTTATTTTATCGTGTCCAGGAGATTTATTCATTTTCAACGAGAGAACATTTTTGTTTAAGAGAGATAGACTTATTTTCATGGGATTTGTAACCATTGGCTTAATGATCGTTGGATTCACACGAGAGATAGTATAGTTAGGAGTAAATACTTCTTCCAGATGATCAACAAATTCCTTCGCTTTTTCATCGCTACTCCTTGCCCATCCTCCATCTTTCATCCGTATTGGAGACTCCTCTGCTATAGGACGCTGTAGTTGTACAGGCTATAGTCAGTTTTTTGTGTGGCTCCTAGACGAGATAAGTGGCGGGCTCCGGAGATTTCTCTGTTTTCATCCAGAGTTGACCTTAGTTTCGACTTGCACTGGTCGAGACGAGCTTTGAGGTAGGAAGATCTGTACTTTTGCAATTAAATGGTCATCATCAACAGCAGATCGATTTCTCTTCACAGCGGTACAAGAAGATTACACTAATGCCACAGTACAGTCCACGACCAACTCTACAAATTTCCAACAGGGTCCGGTGTCGAACATTACAATCAAATGATTTATAAAAATACTAACAGAGGTCCATTTGCCCAGTCTGCATTAACACCGCAACTCCCCCTGTTTTATTCGTAATTATTTCAACTGACTTCTTTCGTTCGTATTTCCATTTGAAAGGTCTCAGTCCTACCAATATTAAAACCGAGTTAAATTCTAATGTGGGGGAGTCTGCTTCCTGTTTACAACTGTAAAATGCTAGGTAACAGAGTATAGACGAGGCCGTACAAGCTGCTAAAACGAACACCACAGTGGTCGACCAATTGGGGGGGTCTACGCCAGGTACGAGTAAGAAATGAAAAGCCACAAAATTGTGATAAAAATTTCATATAGTGCTGTACATCGTATACGAGTACTGACCAAAGATTTCAGGATGATGAAGCTGTGTGCCAGATGGGTGCCGTGCTTGCTTTCAATGGAGCAAAAACGACGTCGTGAAAATGTTTCAGTAGAGTGTTTGGGGATGTTTCACCGCAATAAAGTCGGATTTTTGCGTCTATATATAACCATGAATGAGACATGGGTTCACCGTTTCAAACCTGGGGCAAAGGGACAGTAAAAGCAGTGGACTGGAATGGGAGAATCGTGTCCGAAGAAAGCGAAGACAGTTTCATCTTCATTCGAAGTCATGGCGTCTGTTTTTTGAAACGCTTATAGAATCAGTTTTATTGATTATTTTCAGAAAAGAAAAACGCCATTAATAGCGAATATTATGCTAATTTATTGCATTATTTAGGTGATGGAATTGTGGAAAAAAAGGTCGGATTTAACGAAAAAGAAAGTGTTGTTTCATCAAGACAATGGCTCCAGTTCACACATCCACTATTGCGATGGCCAAAATTAATGAATTAAAATTCGAACTTTTTCATCACGCACCTTATTCGCCAAATTTAGCTCCCTCGGACTATTTTCTATTTCTAACCACAACAAAATGGCTCAATGATAAAATATTTGGCAACAATGAAAAGGTGCAGTCTGCGATCGATGGCTATTTTAAAGAGTTTGGCAGTTCTTTTTATAAACTGGTTATAGAAGCTATTGAATATCGCTGGAAAAAGTGTGTAATTTATGATATATTAGATTATGTTGAAAAATAAGGAAAATTTCTCCTAACTTTTTTGTGACTTCTTTGTAAGTTTAGGCTAGTCTTGGGATCGCCCTCGTAGTTTAACTATTGGAACTGCAATTAAAATTATATGTCGCTTCGAAAAGTTACCTTAAGAAACAAATTTTATTACGAATCTACAATATGTCAGTAAGAAGTCAGTTGTTGGGTGAAGTCATTTGTAAGTGCATTCACCCAATTGAAATTTCTGTACAGGTTGAATAACTCTTTATACAGGGTGGGCCATATGAGTGTTGGCGATTTAATTCTTCAATTTCTCGGTAACGCGTGGCGCAGGGTGGCGGGGGGATATGTTGTTCGCTGCGCCGCTTCCTGGAAATTTAGTCACCATGGAGCCGTACACGGGAGTGCACCGTGCATTTTGTGTCCGAGCGTATTACGAAAACAATAAATCAGTGATTACTGCACGACGTTTGTATCGGCATGAACACGGTTTACACGATTTAAGTGAAGTTCCAAGCCCCAATGTGATACGAAAATGGATCAGAATGTTCGAAACAACCGGCTCAACAGTACCAATTACGGTTCGTGGTCGCCCAGTTTCTGCAAGATCAGCCGACATTGTGCAGCGTGTTCGTGTTTCAGTTCAGCGAAATCCGCAATAGTCAATACCTCGAGGATGTGGTTTCAACAGGATGGGGCCACATGTCATACGGCTAGGGTATCCATAGAGCTGCTGAAATATGTTTTTCCTAGAAAACTCATTTCGAAAAGGGGGGATATTGAATGGCCCCCACGTAGCCCCGATCTCTCTCCATGAGATGATTTTCTATGGGGCTACCTCAAATCGGTAGTCTACGAGAATAATCCGACCAAATTAAAACAGTTGAAGAGGAACATTATTCAGGAAAGAAACAAAATACAGAGGACAACTTTTCAACGAGTTTTCCAAAATTTGCGACTTCGGTTCCAAGAGTGTCAAGCAGCCGAGGGAAGCCATTTGGACAACATTATTTTTAGGTCTTAAAAATTCCCATGCTTCTACTTTTTAAAAATACAAATATATTTTTTTATGTTTCGTAGTTTTTTTTTTAATTGAATATTTAAACCGCCAACACCCTTATGGGCCACCCTGTATATATATATAAATATACACATATATATATATATTATTAATTTGTTCTAATTGTTGCTCTTGAGAGTCATAGATTTATGTACAACGTATCGATTCGTTGTCATATACTTAAGCATATTCCTTCACTTCTAAATTCTTACAAGAACAATCATTTTCATTCCCTGGTTGAAATTCGAACAATTACTAAATGGGATTATAGTGGTACTTTTGAGATTCGAAAAGTACCAAAGAGAAAACGTACAATTTCATCAACCCTGATCATTCTTAAGTACCAAACTTCAGTTGTGACTTTACTTTCTTTGCGTTCGGTCTTTCTAATAAACGACGTGCATTCAAACGGCAAAAACGCGGTCTAATAGTTATTAAATTGGTGTAATTTTTGTATCACAATAATGTTTATCAATTGGACAATTTGAATATGCAAAATTTTGGCCAATACTCCTTATTAATGTAAAGAAAATCAAGTGGGAAGTTTATGCAAATTTGTATGAATTTCACAATGAAAAAGCCAATTGGAGATCTTCCTAAAATGCACACACACTGGAACTCTTGTGAGTGTGTAAACAAATAACGAAATTGCTTTGTGAGAATAATACGGGTACAGGGAATAATTGAGAGAAAACAAGAGGGAATAAAATAGCGAAAAAGAACATAAAAGTGTGTTGTAAATATTACGATGTACAAAGAGAGTGGATGAGAACTAAAATAAATACTTTTAGTGTTGCAATTGTTCGGACGATGGTGATGGATGATAATCGAGTTTTTGGAGAAAAATGTAAGTACATCTTAGATTTTATCTGCAACGTTTATAATTGTCGCATACTCGTTATTGTCCTATCTGATTTAGTCAACTTGATCCATTTTTAAACTAGATTTCGATTGTTGAGAAACGAATATATATTTTCTGGCATTTTAACTCCGATAATCAAAATGTTTGCTATCTATATGTTAATCATTCAAACTATAAAAGGGAGATACTCATTTGAAATGATTTTATCGAAATGACAATTTTTATTTCATTTATGCCACTGAATTTTACGATGTTATTTTTTTTACGTATACCATTCTTTTGACAATTCCTCCAAATAAGACAAAAAAAAAGTCAAAATTTGTTGTAAACTTTCGATGGGGCTGCAAATTCAATCTCCATTTGATGTTATGGATTGTCAATGTCTCTGAATAGTAATTTTCAATAGATTACTTTGATTTTCTTTTAATCTTTGGAATAGGTGAAACTTCCTGTCTAAAAATGAAAAAATATCAAAAATTGCTTCAGATAGTGCGAAAAAGTGACAATTTTCAGTATTTCTGACTTCAGTTAAAGTCAGAAATGACTTCGTAGTTGGTACAAAATGCTACACAGAATCCCCAACAGTAACATATTGACTTAGTACAGGATTAGTGTTCCCACACAGTATGTGGGATTATCATATTTTATTGCAAGGAAAATTTATATTTTCTTTTATTATATTATATTATTTTATTTTATTTGTTGTTTTTTATTTTTTCTGTATTATAGTCTAATTTGTTCTAACTGTTACACTTTTAAGCCATAGATTCAAATATATATATATGAAGTGTTTTCAGCGCATTTCCTTAGCACATTCCTCTATCATATTTGCTTCTTTACTTCAAAATGCTAACAAAAACAGTTATTTTCGTTCTTTCGTCAAAATTTGAACAAAAAGCACAATATATTCAACTCTGGCCATTCTTACCTACCAAACTTCAGTTGTAGCTTTACTTTCTTCGCGTTTAGTCTTTCTAATAAACAATATCAATTCAAACGGCAAAAACGCGGTCCGAAAGTTATTAAAGTGGTGTATTTTTTTCATCACAATAATGTTTTTCAACTAGGCATTTTGAATATGCTAAATTGTAACCGGTACGCCTTTTTGATGTTAAGAAAATCGGTTCTGCAAATTTGTGGGAATTTCATAATAAAAACAACAATGCAAGATCTTGGTCGAACGCTGACACGCATTTATTCGTGGGAGTGTGTATGGATAGTATGGGAAGAAATAAAATCCCATCGAGAGAATAGTTCAGAGAGCAATTGAGGGAATAAATAGTGAGTAAAGGGCAAAAAAGCGCGTAGAAGTGTTATTGCAAATATTATGATGAAGAAAGTAAGTAGATGAGCACTGTAAAATTGTTGTTAGTGTCGCTATTGTTTGGACAATGGTGTTGGGTAATAATCGAGTCTATGGTGAAAAATGTAAGTGCATATTTAATTTTACCTGTTATGTTTACAATTATTATATACTGGTTATCGTCTTATTTGACTTGGTTAAACTGATCCATTTTTAATCTAAATTACATTTTTTAGTAAATTAATATTCATATTTTTTTTAACATTTTAATTCCGATAGTCAAAATTTTTATTACCTACATATCTATTAGCCATTCAAACTTTAGATAATCATATGAAGCACTTTTATTTAGATGACAGTTTTGGCGAATTTATTTCTATTTTTTTATACCACTGAATATTACATTATTTCAATTTTTTCAATTCTCTTGACAATTTTCTCAATGCTGAAAATCTAAATCAAAATTTTTTTGCAAACATTCGATGGAGCTGGATCGATCAGTTAATGTTTTTTCATCTGCTGATGCTTTTCAATGTTTCTTATAGGTTATATAATTTTTTTTTAATCTTTGGAACAGTTGAATTTATATCTCTGACATAGCACAAATTTCAAAAAAATGTTTCAGGTTCAATATTTCTTCTAATTCAATAGTAAAAGTGAGAGTTGACTTCGTATTGGGTACAATATGCTACACAAAATCCACAACGAGTTGCCAGTAAAATTCTGACTTATTACAGGTTTAGTGCTAAAAGGGGCAGTTAAATGAAAACGAGTTTCTTTTTTTCACACGCATAATATGTGGAATTATCATTTTTATTATTTTTTTTTTCTTTTTTGAAATTAAAGTTTATATTTTCTTTTGTATGATTATGTAATATTACAATTATTTTTTTGCAATATGAGATAATTTGTTCTAACTGTTACACTTTCGATTTGATTTGATAGATTCGTTGGCAGATAAGGTGGAATGAAGTATTTTTAGTACATTTCTTTACATTTTCTTACTTCAAAATTCTAACAACAGTAGTATTTATTCCCCTGTCAAAACAAATGCTAAATGAGCCCTGCGAGTACAGTGGTACTTTTGAGATTCAAAAAGTAGCCAAACAAAAAAAAAAAAAACACAATTTCATCAACCCTGACCATTCTTAACTCCCGAACTTCAGTTGTAGCTTTACTTTCTTCGCGTTCAGTCTTTCTTATAAATTACGTGCAGTTAATACGCGATATAATTGTTGTTAGATTAGTGTAATTTTTTTATCACAGTAATGTTTATGAACTGGGCTTTTGAATATGCAAAATTGTAACCGGTACGCATTTTTGGTGTTCAGGAAATCAAGTGGGAAGTTTCTGCAAATTCGTGGGAATTTTAAATAAAAACAACAATGCAACATCTTGGTCAATTGTTGACACGCATTTATTCGTGTGAGTGTGTATGGTATGGAAAGAAATGACAAAATTCCACTGAGAGAATCGTCCAGAGAACAATTGAGGGAATAAATAGTGAGTAAACAGCAAAAAGCGCGTAGAAGTGTTATTACAAATGTTATGATGAACAAAGTGAGTAGAGGAAAACTGTAATAATTGTTTTTAGTGCTGCTATTGTTCGGACAATGGTGATGGGTAATAATCGAGTTTATGGTGAAAAATGTGAGTGCATTTTTCATTTCAGCTGCTACGTTCATAATTATCACATACTGGTTGTCGTCCTATTTGACTTGGTTAAACGAATCCATTTTTAAACTAAATTAATTTTTTTAGTAAATGAATGTTAAGTTTTTAGCATTTTAATCGAATAGTCAAAATGTTTATTATCTATCTATTAGTCATTCAAACTATAAAATTTAGATAATCATATGAAGCAGTTTTATTTTAATGACATTTTTATTTTTTTTTTATACCACTGAATTTTACATTATTTCAATTTTTTACAACTCCATTCTCTTTACAATTCTCTCAATGCCGAAAATCAAAATCAATTTTTTTTGTAAACATTCAATGGAACTGGATCAGTTAATGTTTTTCATCTGCTAATGCTTTTCAATATTTCTTATAGATTATATAATTTTTTTTTAATCTTTGGAACAGTTGAAGTTGTATCTCTGACAATAGATATATATATTATAATATAATATTTCTTCTAATTCAATAGTAACAGTGAGAGTTGACTTCGTATTGGGTACAATATCCTACACAGAATCCACAACGAGTTACCAGTAACATTCTGACTTATTACAGGTTTAGTGCTAAAAGGGGCAGTTAAGTGAAAACGAGTTTCTTTTTTTTCACACGCATAATATGTGGAATTATCATTTTTATTATTTTTTTTTCTTTTTTGAAATTAAAGTTTATATATATGATTATACATATAATATTACTATTATTTGTTTGCAATATGATATAATTTGTTCTAACTGTTACACTTTCGGTTTGATTTGATAGATTTGTTGGCAGATAAGGTGGAATGAAGTGTTTTTACTACATTTCTTTACTTTATCATTGTAAAAATTTGAGTGTTTTATTTAAAGAGAGTAGGTAATGGAATGTGCAAGAGATGAAAGTATGGGACTCGATTGGAAAGCTGCATATGGAGATCAAAGAATTGAATTTTGCAAAGATGTGTAAATATGTATGATTTACACTCTGGTATGAAATATTTTAATTTTTCAGAAGATATAAGAAATTGCAATTTGATGATAATTTGATGAGAAAAGGAAAGGAAATGTAAACCGCAAAGACAACAGTTTAAACCGGAATTAGAGTTTTGTCCAATAAGTGGGTTTATTTGAATGCTCACCGTATCGCCTGTAGATTTCAAGTGAACTTGTAAATTGGATGCTATGTTCGATGGTCAAAAGCTTTTGCATCTTTTCATTTTTTATAGTTTTCTTCTACATCTTCGAAATGTTCCAAATTTAATTTACAATTGAAGTTTTTTTTAGCATAATTGTAGAAAAGAAGTTTAATAAATCCACTATAGCAAAGAATGCCTCCGTTAGTTTTACAAATTCATACAACTAAATAAATTTCATTTACAGTACATATTTAAAATTCCTTCTTAGGGTGATAAAATGCCTTTGGCGTCCAGGAAATACTTTTCACCACACTATGAGGATTGTGGAATTGGATTGCGAGAAGGAAAGTCAAGGAAATTTGACTTGTATTTTTACACCGGCAGGTGGAGGGTTCCTGGCTTTATTTTTTTTTTTTTTTTTTTTTTTTTTGCGTAAATGGAGAATTTACTTAAGATTTGTTTGTAGAAATTCACATTTATTATAGAGATTTGTGAGTTGCTTTGTCTTTGATGAGAATCTCAAGAAAAAGAGACCGGGTCACCGTGATCTTGTCGGTTTTATTTTCGACGAGTTTATGTTAAAGATAAAGAGCAATAATTGCCATATGACTAGAAAATAATATTACAATTCTTGGTAATATAATTAAGTATGAAACTACAATGCATGTCGAACATCTAGATAATGTACGAGGTGTGTTCAAAAAATAAGGTGAATTTTCAAATTTCGCGGGCTACGTACATTCGACTTTCGATTGTTGTTGTTTTTTTATGTTGGTACACTCGTCTCGAAGATATGTTGACGGTTCTATCCATATAGCATGTTTAGTTTGTTTGTGAGAGCCATAAATAAGACAAGTTTTCTGCGTGTTTGGCGATTTTCTGCTACCGAAAAAAATGGATCAAAGAAGTTGGATCAAATTTTGTGTAAAAAATGAAATTAAGTGGCATACGGTGAGAGTACTTTATGTCAAACTAAATATTTATAAGTGTTACAAGCTTTTCACAGAAGGTCGAAAAAATGTGAATTGCTATGGAGAAACGTCGAATCATGATTAGAGAAGCGGTTAAGGGTCTTGGCATATCGATTGACACTAGCCATGCAATCTTTTCGGAAATTTCGGTCATGAAGCGTATGGCAGCGAAGTTCGTTCCAAAATTGCTGAATTTTGACCAAAAACGACGCCAATGATCCCGATTTGCTTAAAAGGGTCATAACTGGTAACGAATCATGGATATATGATTATGACATCGAAACCAAAGCCCAGTCGTCTCAATGGAATTAGTCCAGAAGAGCCAAGACCAAAAAAGCGCGTCAAGCTCGATCAAATATCGAGGTTTTGCCCACTGTTTTCTTCGACTGCCATGGCGTAGTGCATCAAGAGTTCTTACCACAAGATCGTACAGTAAACAGAGAGTAATACTTTGAAGTTGTGCGCCGTTGGCGTGAAGCAATACGAAAAAAAAGACCGGAATTGTGGGGAAAAAATGCATGGCTTTTGCATTATGATAATGCACTTACTCACTCATCTTTGCTTGTGAGAGACGATTTGACCAAAAACAACATCATTATCATGCCTCAGTCACCGTATTCACCAAATTTGGCCTCCTGCGACCTTTTGTTGTTCCCAAGGACGGCATTTTACGACAATTGAGGAGATAAAAACCGAATCGCCAAACACGCAAAACACTAAATACACTAAATATGTTTTTCGAGACGAGTGTACCCACATTAAAAAAATAATAACTACAATCGGATGTCGAATGAACGTAGCCCGCGAAATTTGAAAATTTGCCTTTATTTTTTGAACACACCTTGTACATTGATTAAAAAAGGAACAATCCGAATTTCTTACTGTAGCACAATTGTTGCTCCACCCTGTAATTTAAAGATTCTGCTTACCTGATTAAAACCGTCAATATATCTTCGAGACGAGTGTACCAACATAAAAAAAAATAATAATCGAAAGTCGAATGTACGTAGCCCGCGAAATTTGGAAATTCATCTTTTTTTTTGAACGCATCTCGCATTTGAAATTCATATTAAAATATTCCTATAGTTCAGTAATAGTTCAAATAATATACATAGTTTAGTTAATAAGAATAAAAAATGAATTATTGATCAGCATATAATCCGTTGAACAGTACTACGAGTACGTATATTCAGCTTCATATTTCGTTGAATTCAAAATTCAAAATTGTATTGAATTTAATAGGCAATAAATAAATAAGAAGTAGTAATTTTTATAAAAAAAACAGCATTTTAAGCAACCATATTAAAGCTGTTGGAATTCTTTTGTTGAAACACTTTCCAATTAATTTCGCGAACTTGCATATTTCATTATTGTTCTCCTTAGATCGCTAAATGCATTAATCATAAAATCTCGTAACCTCATCAAGTTACTTGTTCTGAAGTTTTCCTAAAATTGTATCAAATCGCTACGTTTTCAAGTTATCACTGCATGACTGTCTGATATGGAAACAGCAGAGATACTCATCCGTCTAATACTCATCGTACATTTAATAAATCTTTCAACAGCACATAGAACATACATCCTTACTATATATTACACACTTTTATATATACATTTTTTTTTTTTTTTTTTTTTTTTTTTTTTTTTGCCTAGAAATTGATGAATTATTATTTTTGACATTTGTGGCATTTTCATTATGGACAAAAAACAAATAAAGAAATAAAAATATATAGAAAACAATTTTGGCATTTTGTGTGCAGCCAAATGGATGAGAATTCAAAATTCAGTGTGAATTTATATATATATATGCTGTCGTATTAATATACATTTTTCAAGCAATTGTTCCGATGTATGTTCAATATCAAAATACCAAAATAGAAAAAAAGACCAAAACTTGTCTGTATAAAATTGTTTATTTTTGCTCAGGCATTTGATATTATTGAAGTTTCTGCTTGCGTGAGCATAAAATTTTGTAATGTGATTTTGTTGTCAGACATAGAATCTTTTAGTTCATGAATCCCATTGCATAGAATAGTTGATAAATTCAACAGGAACAAAGTGCAAGAAAAAAAAAGAAAAAATTTAGTGACATCAACATGAAATGATTAAAATGTGGTTACAACTGCAATACCGAATGCCAACTAAGAATAAAAAGGAGATACGTTTAGATACAAAAGTGCAATGTAGTAAACTGATATTTAAAACTCAAACTTTAATAGAAAAAAAGTAAAATAAAAAACTTATTTCTATTCGTCTGTTAAAGATTTTTAATTGAAATGCTATAAAAGAATAAAAGTATAGAAATTTTGGCTACGTTTACTGACTGGTGTATAACTTTATCCCAAGGAATGCCACAGCATCTCTGAAGGGTTGAATTATGACATTTTTTTTTTTCTTAGTTCAACAATGTTGGTTGCGGCCTAAAGAGGCGCATCGCATGGTTTTGTTCTAACGTTGGCCAGAACTTTACAAGGTTTGCCTTCCCAAGGTTTTAGCAATTATAAAGGCATCAATGATTTTTGGCGGGTACTGATCATTCAGTTGATTTTAGTACATTTCAGTGATTTTAGTACAATTTAAAAAAATGACGGAAACCAAGTGCTTGCAAAGAGATTATACAGGGTGTCCGTCGGGAAGGTATACTACTTTGTTTATAATTTTTGATTAAATGAAAGAGAATAGATCTTATATGGATAAATATTTTATTTAATGTCGGCAATTATGTACGGAATGCAATATCATAATAATGTTGTAATAATAATAAATGTCCGCCTCTGTTAGCCTCACAAATGGGAGCCCTTTTGAGCACATTTTTCATTACATTCTCACACATTTCACGGGGTTTTTCATTAATTATATCACGAATATTTTATTTGAGATGCTCAAGCGTTTCTGGTTTGTTCGCAACCAGATATCCCCACAAAAAGAAGAACAGAACAGAAGAAGGAGCAGTCAAATCAGGCGACTGTGGAGGCCAATCAACATCACCATTTCTTGAAATAACTTGTTGTGGAAAGAGGTCTCGCACTAATTCCATTGTAATCCTGGCTGTATGCGGTGGGGCACTATCTTGTTGATATCACATGTTAATCAAGTCCAAAACATGATGTTGTGGCGTTAAAAAGTTTTCAATCATATCACGATATAGCTGCCCATTGAGAGTTACCGTTACGCCGTTTTCAGTTTGAAATAAGTGAGGTCCAATGATTCCTCTTTGACCAAATTGCATACCAGACTGTTATTTTCAATGGATGCAAAGGTGACTGATAAATAATTTGAGGGTTTTAGTAATTCTGCATCTTGCTTCGTTAAATTTAAATCCCAAATTAGTTGATTCAGCTCAGTTTGAGTCACTAAATGGCGTTCATTATTAGCCTGATACATACTACCACTGCGAAAAATGTTTTGGACTTACTGCTTGTAGTCCTGGGAATGACTGGTAATGGATCATTTGGTGGACGTTAAACTGGTTTGGAAATCGATGGGACATTTGCGTAAGTAATTTCTTTTTTCGGTTTTTCACATGGAGAGTCCAGCAACTTTTGTTAAAGAGAAATAACAATCGGTTTGGTGGTTACTTGGCTCTCTCCAAAGTACTGGAATTGAATTGAATTTTGTCGAAATAAATCTTCTTGCCATTTGACCACTTGTAGGAGTATAAAACAGTTCTGCAACTATTGATAAACATTGTCGGTGTCAACGGTTTGCTCAAGTTTTTGACAGCAAAACCAAAATAATATAAATATGCATATTTTAATGATTCTGATATTCTTCTTCTTCTTGGGTGGCGACTGGAATAGGCATCCTTATCTATTATATGCCGCCCGTAAAAAATAATTCCAAGCGCCGCACATTCTGATATTGCATGTCCTTTTTTCCCGACCAAATATTTACCACACACAAAGCAAAAATAGTTATGAATCAGTGACACACGATCTCCCTGACATGCTTAAATGCTGCTATTATGAAGATTTGGAATGAATGTTGGGCTTCTGTCAAATTAATAATTGTGAAATTGTAGTGTCAGTATTAACTGTTTTACAGTGTTGCCAGCATGTGATAAAAAATGAAGAAGGTGTGATAGCCCAATTTGTATGCCAGATTGGAATTCAGCGCACTTAGGTTAGTTAAAAATCATTCTTCGTTTCTGCAGTCAATTTTTTTCTCCAAATTTGTAGACGAGTGTTATCAACGCGTGTAGGTTTATTACCTTATATTATATTGCAACTGCGTACAAAAGATCTCAGACAAAAAGTGTTTCTAACTTTTCTTTTACCATCTCAGAACTAATCTCCGACAAGTCTCTTACAAGTTTCAGTTTTCACATAAGAAAATTCACTTCGCAAGTATAAAAATTACTCAAAAAGACAATGACAGGTTTGATCGACGTCTATCAAATAAATGAATGGTTTTCACCATTTCAATGGTTGGAACAATGGTTGGAAATTAAATTCACACATCATGTTTCTACGTCAAGGCTTTGTTAAAATTTCAAGCCATTACATGCTTCATTCTCAAGAGAGCAGCGTAAAGACGTCGAAAATACAGGGTGGCGCAATAGAACGTGCATATTCAAAAAATAGATTAAAAAATAAATACAAAAGGTATGGTTAAAATAAACCTAAGGCATTGTAGAGTAATAAATGGAGTTTATTTTTTAAAAATAACACCATCTAAATAGTGACCCTCTCTACGACGGCACTCCTCTAACCGCAAACGAAAATTATTGAAAACTTTCTAGTAATACTTTCTAGTAATACTGGTGTAGTGGCTGCCATTTCACCACGGACATTCTCCTTGAGCTGAACGATATTTCTTGAATTATTACTGTAGACTTTGTGTTTGAGGTATCCCCACAAAAAAAGTCAAGAGGCGTCAAGTCTGGACTACGTGGGGGCCCTGGGATATCACCTCTTTTCGAAATCAGTCTGCCAGGGAACATCTGCTTCACCACCGCCATGGAGTCACTTGATGTGTGACTGGTAGCTCCATATTGTTGGAACCAAGTTCTGAAATTCACTATTCTTGAGCTTTCAATTTCTGGAGCCAAAACTCCGTCCAACATCTCAACATAGCGTTCCGTATTAACCGTGACGTTTTGGCCCCGCGCATTTTCGAAAAAAAATGGGCCAATTATTCCTCTGCCAGAGATTGCTGCCCATACTGTCACTTTAGGACTATGCAATGGTTTCTGGTGTTTGATTTTGGGGTTTTCACTGTTCCAGTAACGACAATTTTGACGGTCTACGAACCCATTCATAAGGAAATGAGCCTCGTCAGAGAAAAGGATATTGTAAAAAATGTAAAATCGATTAAGCATTTCATTAGCAAATGCGAGCCTTGCTATGAAGTCAGACTCTTTCAATTTTTGTGTTAATTGCAGCTTATATGGATGCAGTTTAAGATTCAATGTTAAAATTTGTTGCAAACTTCGTCGCGATAATTGTAAGACAGACGATCTCTTGCGAGTCGACATTTGTGGATTTCCTCGTACTGACTCCATAACTCTCTCAACATTGTCTTCGGCCCTAGATGTTCTTGGGCAACCATTTGCTTATGGTTTAAATGTTAAACCGGTCTCTTCGAAACGCTTTACCCATATTTTAATTAAATTAGCACTCGGAGCTTCACTAATTCGCCGTAGTCCACATTCAGCATAATATAGTCGCCTAGTAGCAATATATGAACGAGAGTTCTCGTAAAATGCTCGCACGCAGAATGCGCGACGCTTCCCGTCGAAGTGATTCATAGCGACTAAAACTCCATGAGCCCGCCAACCCAACGATGTGGGCGCCTTTTCTACCCCGCAAAAAAAAGATGACGCAATGCGCACGTTCTATTGCGCCACCCTGTATTATCCATTACAATTTCTGGCAAAGGTCTGGGTAGGGCACGGGCAGCCTCGATGAGAATTGCCATAAGTAGGACGTGATTGTTTCACTAATCTAACCTCTTAGTTTTGTTGGCTTCCTCTAACAGTTTATTTCATTTTAGAAAAACATTCCAATCTAGATGTCAAACCCACACCTAAAGAATTTCACTTTAAAAATATAAAAATTATGAAAAAAAGACAATAACAGGTTTGATCTATTTCCATCGCACATAATATTTAAATGTTTGGAGGACATGCTTGCAAATTTACACATCACATCTCTGCTCCAAGACTTCGTTAGAATATCAAGTCATTATATGTCTCATGCTCAAGAGATTTTATACATCTCTACGCTAAATTACTAATGAGGTTGCACATGTTTTTCCCAATTTATAAATTTTCTAAGAATATTTGCTATCTAACTCAAAGAAAATTTGGTTAATCTTCTTTTTTGCAATATCTCTATATTTGTACGTACTCGTATTTGCAATACTAATTATTCAGCTCTTCATTATCTATTGCACTTGAATAATAGCGAAAGTTTTACAGTCCTCAGTGCTGCGGTGGTGTATCAGCTTCACATAACTTTGATTTAGCTGTCTAATTGACTAGCATCACCGCTGCGCTACGTTTCATGAATAGGTAACACAGTATAAAAGACTTGAAAGTTAATTTATGCCAACACAGAAGACTATTGAGAATAAACCTGACTCTTATATAGGTTACTATGGTGCCATCGCACAAGTATGTGATGAGTTAAGGAGATTAACGTCTGCTATGAAATAGTTTTAACAGTAATTCTCCGGTGAATATCACCATAAACAGGAGGCTCATGTATCAACTACTCCTTTGTCAGTCGAATCTTTATTAAAATGCCAGGCACATACTATTATCATATTGAATGAGGGGCCTCCATATGCCACAATTGCGGCTCCACATACCCCTTGTTAATATCTAAAATGATATATTTGGCTAGTTTTGTTCTCAAAGCTAACCATTTTGTACTGTTTGTTTCTTGTTCTTTTTTCTTTGTGTTTGCTGCTTTTTCTTGCCTAATAAGTCTGCTCAACCAAATAAATCTTTAATAAAGTCTATTCAGTTTTTTCCGTTTCTTCTATGATTTACACAACTGACTTACAGCACCTGCTTCGCATGAACACTTGTTCAGTTTAGGTCTGTTTTTAATAAAGAAAAATTGGCAAAAATTAGAAAGGAGATGGGCAAAAAAACAAAAAACTCAAAGAAATGTATAACAACTGTTAACAAATTTAAATCGATACAGATGTATGGAAATTGATGTTCTACGTATTGCTTTACACAATTTTTTTTTCTTTTTGTTTGCTCCATGTCAAAGTTCCAGCTCCTTTTTTGTGCCTATTGGGGGAGTAGTGCTGGCTGGTACACACGTATGCACGTCCATGGTCCCCTATGCCAGCTAACTTTATACATATTGCCCAGTTCAAGTTAAAAAAAAAAAAAGAAGAAACAACGTTCTCTTGTTTACTTTACACTGTGAAGTGAAGCAAAAAAAAAAGGCAAAAGTCGACTGGGGTTCAAAGGGAGAAAGTAAAGGAAGCACACAAATGAACAGATGTAACGATTCGGTAAAGGCGAATGTTTCAATGCCCTTCTTAACACGAAGTGGAAATGCTGTAGCTTAATTACATTGAAAACGCTTTAGCATCCGCTTTCGAAGGCAAAAAATATTTAAAATGAAATTTTTGATAGAAATTTTCGGATGTCCGTGATTTGACTCACTTTGGAAATTTTATTTTCTTGGAAAATTTGGCGCACAAAACAGGCATCGAGTGAAAACAGTAAAACAGCCAAACTTGTTTTTGTATAAAAATCATTATACCGGGTTTTTTGAAAACCTCTGCCTTATAATAACTGGGAAGCAGAATCCTTAAATTACAGGGTGGCGCAACAATTGTGCTGCAGTAAGAAATTCGGATTATTTCTTTTTAAATCAATGTACAAAAGTGTATTCAAAAAATATGGGGAAATTTTCAAATTTCGCCGGCTACATTAATTCGACTTTCGATTATTATTTTTTTTTATGTTGGTACACTCTTTCCGAAGATTTGTTGACAGTTTTATCCATATAGCATGTTTAGTTTGTTTGCGAGAGGCATAAATAAGACAAGTGTTTTGCGTTTTCAGCGATTTTCTGCTATCGGCAAAAATGGATCAAAGATAAATATTATATATATAATATTATAAATATAATAATATAATATAATAAATAATATAGTAATATGATATAATATTATAAATCAATACAAAGGTCAAAAATGGAATATTACAGCCCAAAATTTCGAAATTATGAGAACGGCCCCAAAACTTTGCCCACCTAACGGAGAGGACTCAACAAAGTTTGGAAAACTTTTCTTTATTTTTCCACATAATCTGTACTAGCTCGATATACTTTTTTCCAGAGATATTCAAAAGCTTCTATACCCTGCTGATAGTAAGAAGTGTCAAACTCTTTAAAACAGCCATCACTTCCAGACTCGACCTCTTCATTGTTGGCAAATCTTTCACAACCGAGTTTGGAATTAAAAAATAGTCTGAGAGAGCTAAATCTGGTGAATAACATACATTATGAAGCATTTCGAACTTTAACTCATTAGTTTTGGCCATCGCAATAGTGTATATGTGAACGAGAGCATTGTCTTGATAAAACAAAATTTTCTTTTTCGCCAAATGCGGCCTTTTTCCATATTTTCGTTACCTAAGAAAATTAACATAATATTCGCCGTTAAAACTTTTTCCTTTCTGCAGATAATCAATAAAAAAACATTCCATGCGCATCCAAAAAAAAAAAAAAAAAAAAAAAAAAATAAACCCTTTTCTGTATATGAAACCGTCTTCGCCTTCTTTGGACACGATTCTCCCATTTCAGTCCACTACTTTGAATGTTCCGTTTTCTCAGGTGTGAAGTGGTGGACCAGTGTCTCATTTATGGTTATAAATCAATGCAAAAATTCGGATTTATTGCGGTAAAACATCGTCAAACGCTGTACTGAAACATCTTCACGACGCTGTTTTTGCTCTATTGAAAGCAAGCGCGGCACCCATCTTGCGCACAGCTTTTTCATCTTTAAATCTTTAGTCACTATAATATGTATAGCACTTTTTGAAATGCCTACCACTTCAGCTAACTCATGCACCTCCAACCGATGATCGTCAAACACCATTTTGTGGATTTTCTTAACCGTGTCTGGCGTGGACACCTCAATTAGTCGACTAACACGGTGTTCTTTTTGGCAGCTTGTATGACCTCATTTAAACGTTGCTCCACAATATTTTACAGTCGTAAAGGAAGGAGCAGACTCTGCCAGACTTAAATCTACCTCGTCGTTAATATTGGTTGGAATGGAACCTTTTAAATGGAAGTATTGATTTACAAAACAATGACCAATTTTTTCCATGTTTACAAACTGAGATCGTTTTGTTTTGATGACTCAAATAAAAATACTAAACAATGTGGTGCCTTTAAACTTAAAACGTATGGTTTATAATGTTGCCAGTTTTCACCAAAATATTTTTTTTTTTCAAACCACCAAACCAATCTATACGTCAGGTCGGCTTGGTTTTGGACCGCCCCCGTACAAAGAAAATATTGGATTTCGCAATATCTGGAAATTTGCCGAATGAAAATAGTATTTTGAAGAATAAGAAAATTTTCTAATAATTTTGTTATAAATATAAATTTGGGACACTGATTTTTCTTGCCGATCGTCATTCTTCTGGCCTTTCTGGATTTCTAAATTTAATCTAATAAGATTTGACAAAACAACTTATTTCAAATAAGTGTAAAATATATAAAAGGTACTGCAAAAATTTTCCAAGTCATGTTAAAAAAACACAGAGTAGTTTTCTATAAATTAGCTATATAATGTAATTCGATTTATATTTGGCCATTAGCTTGTAGATTACAATTTGTACAATAAAATGAATGAAATGATTACAAAACAGGTTATATTAATTTAGCTATTCCTACTTTTGTTAATTTTGTTTGGGACAAACTAAATTATATCTGCTGATGGTGTTTTAATAATCTTAATGTTTAAAATCTGAGACATTGTTTATTGATGTAAATGATGTCGAAAAAGTGTTTGATAGAAAGGAGAATTTTATTTCTATTTAAATACTTTTACTTAGACATTCTTATTAAAATTTTGGTTTTTCCAACCATACTTAATTTTTGTTCAAACATTTTCGAAAAAAATCTAATGTTTGAATGAAATTTCAAAGTGGACAATATTTGTATACCATTATTTATCAAAATCAGTTTTTAATATCCCATCAAATATGTACACAAAATTTGTATGCGGTGTCAAAATTTGTAATAGTTTTGAAAAAGATTGTTTATCACAACTTCACAGACATAAATTTAATTAAATTTAATTAGTTTATCGATTAAATCGTTCACTTGTATGAGAGGTACCAGTGAATATTTCTAAATTTTACTAAGCATTTTTAAGCATTATCAAAGTATGTTTCCAATTTCGTTTTCAATAAGAAACGATTCAGTGTACAAGGCGAATGCTTCCTTTGAATATAAATTGGAAATGAACAACATGTTTTTAAACATACTTAACAAAGCAAAATTGAAATAGAACAAAACTTTCGTAAAAATTCTTGCGATTTAGACACTCAATGCTTAACGTTGGTTTGAACTTATCATTTTTTTCCAATCAGGCGCAAGTTTCTCAGCTTTCTTGTCAAGGATTTCAAAATGGTGATATATTTTGAGCCAATATAATGATTACATATTATTTGTGTATTATGAACGGATACGGTCCGGTTTTAGTTTTCTATGTATCGAGCAAATTGATAAAGCAGCATATTTTTTCGACAAAGATGTAATCTCCAACTTTCACTACATATCATTAGTTGATTTTCAGTCTGAAAACAGGTTCTTTTTAAAAGGTCACTTCGAAGAGCTCTAAAGAAACTCTTACTTTAGCCATTATTGAAAACTGCATCGCCAGTAAAGTTTACGGAACGGAAGAAACATTCACTGATAATTGAATGCACCATTTCCCAGCTATACGAGTACACATTTCAGTGTGGCGATCTTGGCATGCACTGCTCACGACGTTTAGCTTATTAGACTGTTCACAATTAATTCTTATATAGCGAAAAATAAATAGCAATCCATTGAAATATGAAGATTTTTAACTTGCAGCCATATAAGATAATAATTTTATACGAGAGTTTCTTATATGGAAAAGTTTACAGATTTTAAAACAAGCATCAATTTTGTTTACAATCAAAACACATTCGCTTACATCTCATTAATACGACTTGTGAAAATTTTTTTCACATTCAGAGAAATTACGGGTGTTCTACAGTCCAACAACGATTCTAAACGCCAGTTTATAAAGCCTTTACTAGATTTTTCAATTATTCGACTACTAAAAGCATTTGTCAAAAAACGTCGAAATGACCATCGATCAAAGAATGATATAAACTTGCATCAGGGGGTAGAATCAACGATGACATGCATAGTCAAGTGTTCTAAACATCATTTCATGGCCACTCTATTTTGCTGTTGTTTTTTTTTTTTT
>JAHXMU010000687.1:553744-570666 GCA_019455685.1 Philornis downsi | reverse complement strand
AACAAACTAAAAAATATACATAAATTTATTCATCAAAAGCATTTATTATGTTAAGCTAGCCCACAATGGCAATAATGACCAAATCAAATATTTGTGAAAGCTACGTTGAGAACTACAGTTTATGATCTATCTGGAAAAATATTTAAATGTTTGGCAAACGCCAAAGCCATATATTGTCGCGCTATGTTATCTGACCTTGGTGTTATGATCTAAAATTTAAAAAAAAAACACTTATTTAGATTGGATTAGCATCAAATCCACTGATACTTTTTAACATACTTTTTTTTGTTTTTAGATTTATTCTGCAGAAGGTCACTCTTAATATATTTGAAATATTTTTCAAAAACCGTTCTAATCATAGCTTAAAAGCTAAACGATTATTTGAAAGTACCGTTCTTTAGATATTTTGCCTTCGGTTTTGAGTTTTAAATACCCTAGATAATAGGCGACCAGTTAGATCACTTACAGCGCTTAGTGAAGAGTGGTGGCTTAGTGTATGAATCAATTCAACGCCGTTATCAACAGCCGGGTTTACAGTACGCAACAACACGGCTGATCTTCTGAATTCTCAATATTTCATTCTCTGGGCGCTTGAAAGTTTGAACAATACCCATTGCTTTCGAACAAAATTTTACACAGCGATAATGATCATTTCGCGTTGCTCAATGACTACGCTCAAAAAACAAAATTGCCGCAAACGGAAATGGTTCTAAATAATGTATAATAGAATATTGAAAATATCATATTGGAAATGTTTTTGAGAGACACTAATTGTGATACTAAATCTTAAAAACTTGGTTAATTTATTTTCTGAATTCAAGAGTAATTTGATAACACCGAATTTTTAAGATATCTGAACAATTTTTGTTTTCAAAACGGACATTTTAAAAATTACCTTAAAATGTAAATTTTCAAGACTAAATTACGTATAAAACTACTGGGGGGAGTCTGCCCTTTCGTTTGCGAGTGTAAAAAATGGAGTAGCAGAAATTAAACGAGGCCGTACGAGCTGCCAAGGCGAACACCGTAATAGCAGACCAATTGCGATGTCCACGCCAGACACGGTTAAAAAAATCCACAAAATGGTATTCGATGATCATGGGCTGAAGTTGCGTAAGCTTGCTGAAATGATAGACATTTCAAATAGAGCAATACATCATATATTGCCCAAAGATTTGAAGATGTGAAAACTGTAGGCAAGTTGGGTGCCGCGTTTGCTTTCAATAGAGGAAAAAAAGTATCGTGAAGATGTTTCAGTACAGCGTTTGGCGATGTTTTACCGCATTAAATCCAGATTTTTGCATCGATTTATAACCACGGATGAGATATGGGTCTACCACTTCACACCTTACACAAAGGAAGGGCCAAAGCAGTGAAGTGGAATAAGAGAATCGTGTCCAAAGAAGGCGAACGCGGTTTCACGTGCAGACATGGTCAAGGCGTCGTTATTTTGGGAAGTCCATGGGACTAATTTCATCGGTTATTTTCAGAGAGGAAAAACCACTTCAAACTTACACAAAGGATGGGCCAAAGCAGTGAAGTGGAATGAGAGAATCGTGTCCAAAGGAGGCGAAGACGGTTCCACGAGCAGACATGGTCAAGGCGTAGATATTTTGGGATGCCAATGGGATTAGTTTCATCGATTATCTTCAGAGAGAAAGAAACCAGCAACGGCGAATATTATGCTAATTTATAGCAGCAATGACGTGATGAGATTATGGAAAAAAGCCGGCATTTGGTGAAAAGGAAAGTGTTGTTTCATCAAGACAACGCTCCAGTTCACAGATCCACTATTGTGGTGGCCAACATTAATTAAGTAAACTTCGAATTATTACTTCATTGACGCACCTTATTCGCCAGATTTAGCTGCCTCGGACTGTTTTCTATTTACAAATTTGAAAAAAGTAGCTCGGTGATAAAAGTTTTATCAACAATGAAGAGGTGAAGTCTGCGGTTGATAGTTATTTTAAAGAGTTTGACAGTTTTTAATATAAATAGGGTATAGAAGCCATTGAATATCGCTGGAAAAAAGTGTGTCGAGCTAAAAGAAGATTATGCTGAAAAATAAAAAAAATTTCTCTCAAAATTTTTGTGTTTTTCTTTTTTTTTTTTTTTTTTTGTTAGGTCAGCTAGTTTTGGGACTACCTTCGTATGTTTAGTGATACTGCAAGTGTCGCTGAGAGATTTTTCGTAGACTGTCTATTGTTGCACAATCGTAGAACGTATGTAGAGTAGAATGTACGTATGGTACTTTGGCTTAAAATATGTAGAATTAGCCGAATAAAAAAAGAGCATCCAGAGAAGTTAAAAAGATCCAATGCTTGTGGTCTAGAAAAACTGATAGAACTGGATAATCATCAATAAATTTAACATGGGCTTGTCATGGGGAGAATACTGCTGTTTTTTTGTTTACCTTTCTGACCTTTTCATTAGATCTTCTATAGCAATGAAAACTCTTTAGTTCATTTTTATGAAAATTTTCTTCTTTCAATTAAAATTCATATAAATAATTGATTTAAGTTATTAATGATTAACAATTTTAAACAGATGTTAAAAAATTTAAAGTTTTTGCGTCGAAAATAGAAAAAAAATATGGAAAATGTTTAATATTTTAAAACAAATGTCGGCTTTTTACGCCTTTATCCCATCGGTCCCTTTGGTGTAATTAAAAAGAGCTTCACAAAAAGCGAAGCATTTGTGGAATCTATGAAAACACTATTCTTTAGAATGACTTCCACTTTTGTTGCTGGAAAATGGAAGAGCAGATGGCATCGGCAACCATAGTACTAGAATAATGTAGAGTTCATTCCTAGAGCGCTTATATAGGGTGGTGCATAAGTAACGTTAAGATTTGATCAGTGAATACATTTTTTGTTTCAGTCGTTTTTTTCGTCTCTTTACAGAATTAACTAAATAATACTTGGGAAATTTATGATTGAAAGGCTCAGCATAGAACAAAGAACCAAAGTTGTTCAATTTTACTTTGAAAGTTAGCATTTGATTATTCAGATTATATCAAAATTTCTTGCATGTTCGAAATGCTCCTAGCGCTCCAACAATTTACCGATTGGTTCAGCATTTTGGGCAACAAGGGTATGGCTGTTATCTTCCGAGTGATGGAAAACCTCGTGCCGATCGAAATGAAGTGACCATTGCTCGAGTGCAAGCAAGTATTGAGGAAAACACCAAAACTTCCACCTGGCGGCATTCTCAGCAGTTACAGATGTCTAGGCGGTCTTTGCAAAGAATTTTACATAAGTTACATCTTTTCCAATTGGTTCACGATTTAAAACCAAATGATGCACAAGAACGCATTCAGTATGGTCGCCATTAACGTTACTTATGCGCCACTCTTTAGAAATAGGATGCTGTAATTAAATAGGGTTCGGACTTCAAAAGATACCTTAGCAATCAATTTCACAAATTCATATCAAATTTTATCAAGTTACATGTTTTTAACAAAATTCGCTAGATATTTACGTCGTAATAAGCTGATACTTTGACCCACTGTTTACTACTTTGTATTCAACAGATGTGGCTATATTTTATTGACGTTACCAGTACAATGTTTTTTTTTTTTTCTCTCTTGGCATCATTCGGAAAGTCTTGATATATAATTAATCAATAGCATGTCATTGATGAAATGTTTGTTTACTAAATCAATCAATCTGTATGTGAAGTATCAAAATGTGAGCGAAAATATTGGTCAAATATTTTTCCAGATTGAGGTTTTAATGTTTATTATTTAGTGTTCACAAAGTTTAAGATATAGCAATTTGAAGAAAGGTATAACGATTCAGACCTATAAGTTTCAAAGGATATTTCTGTCTAACTTTACTAACTCTGGACTTCCACAATTTTAGTGTACTTCAGTTATGCACAAGGTATCCGTTTGGAAGGTATACTACTTTGTTTGATTACAATTTTTGATTAAATGCGAAAGAACAATGAGAAAGAGAATGGATCTTATATTGATAGATGTTTTATTTAATGTCGGCGATTATGTATTGAATACAATAACAGATAAATGTCCGCCTTTGTTAGCCTCACAAATGCGAGAACTTTTGAGCACATTCTCACACATTTCACGCGGTATTTCATTAATTTCATCACGAATATTTTGTTTGAGTTGATCAAACGTTTCTGGTTTGTTTGCATAAACCCCCACAAAAAGAAGTCAAGAGACCGTGGAGGCCAAGCAACATCACCATTTCTTGAAATAACTTGTTGTGGAAAGAGGTCTCGCAGTAATTCCATTGTAATCCTGGCTGTATCCGATGTGGCGTCGTCTTGTTGATACCACATGTTAATCAAGCCCAAAGCATGCAGTTGTGACGTTAAAGTATTTTCAATCATATCACGATATCGCTCCCCATTGACCAGTTACCGTTACGCCGTTTTCAGTTTCAAAGAAGTAAATTCCAATCATTCCTCCTGACCAAATTGCGCACCAGACTGTCTCTTTTAATGAATGCAAAAGTTACTAATGAATATTTTGAGGGTTTTCCATTGCCCCGAACCGACTAATCTGTTTATTCACATATCCATTGAAATGAAAATGTGCCCGTCTCTCATTATGATTTTTTTTATGAAAATCAGGATTGTCATGGGCGAGCTGTAACATCCTATTTGCATATGTACGGCGGCGTAAATAGTCTTGTGGAGGAAGCTCTTGTGTCAACTGAATCTTAAATGGTAGCAAATGCAAATCCTTGGGCAAAATTGTGGCCAAAGTTGTTCTTTGAAGACCAAACTCCTGAGCACGGCGTCGAATTGAGGTTGATGTATTGTTTTGAACGCTTTCTTGAGCAGCAGTAATGTTTTCAGCCGATCTTGCAGTACGTTGTGGTCCATGCTTGGCCCTATCAGGTACAGACCGTCTTTCTTCGAAATCATTCACTACACGATAAATAGTGCGTCTTGTTGGCACGTTGTTTCTTCCAAAAATTTCATGTAACTTTCTCATCGCCACAGTAAGCGATGATTGATTTTGATAAAATGTTTTAACGATTAAAACACGTTGGTTTATCGAATATTTTTCCATAATAAATTTGCCACGTCTCTACTTCACGACTGCCAAATATGAACTGTCAAGACTAATGTTTACCAAAATGACGGCAAAATAAAGTAGTATACCTTTCCGAAGGACTCCAAGTAGTTACAAATTTTAGAATTATTGAATTAGGGTTATTCAGTCAGCGTGGCAAGCTTGAAAGTATATCGGCTAATATCATCTGCTTTTAGTATCCAACAAGAAGATCTTACGAGACTTATAGTATGTGGTGTCTTATAAAAATGCTTTTACGCTGTTGACCATCCTTCCGAGAGTGGACCCAAGAATGCACAAATTGTTTTTTTTCCCCAATTTTTTCTGATTTCCTAAATATTATGTTTTTTTGTATTAGATATTAGTATTAGACCTATATTAGGACACGTTTGTAAGGTACACGTTTTCCATAACTGATTTTCTTTCAACTTTGAGTCTCATTTCTGCGAAAATCAAAAAAACTACAGATGTTACCAATTGAATGACAAACCTAACGTGTCTTAATTTTTGGTTGTTTGGAATGTTAAGACTAAGTATGCACACAGAAAAACCAACAAACATATGTTCTTAAATACGAAATAAAATCACAACTCAAACGAACCCAGGACAAAGTTGTTGCACATGCAGCAATTTTGTTTAAATTGGCGCAGATTATACATCTTACTGGTTCTGCTGTAAATACATAGGAAGTAATTATTTACCAACATTTCACATGAAACTCATAGGGGAAATAGTTGCATTTAATGCGAGGCAGATCAAAAGTGCATCGGCTTGAGGAGATGCCATAAAGGATTGGGGCAGGAATTCCGTGAAATTCGGGAGATAGCTTTTGCGCGCTTTCAAAGCATTGAGTGCCATATAAAACAAATTCGAACCAGCAGCATATATTTTTTATTTATTGCTTTTCATATTGAAAATATAATTCTTTTTTTTTTGCCATCGAATACTTCTGTGAATTGAAATTTGTTTAATAAGGTTAAAGTTTTGATAAGGGTGTTCATACTGCACAAATACGAGTATTATACAATTGATAAAATATGGATTACTACGGCATAGTGAACCAAAGCAATTTGTAAGAAGCCTGACTCCAACAATTGGAGAAATGAGGTTAATTGGAGTTCTGTTGTTCAATTGATTAAAAGAAACAAAATGGAAGTGAAAAGAATATTTATAATTTAACAACAGAACAAATTTCAGTCAGATGAACTAATTTAGTCTTATTACTTCTCGGTGTTTTATTGTTTTTTTTCTCATTTTGTATAAAAATTTAACTTTATTGTGAAATGAAATGTCTACAAATGATCCATTGAAAGTATTGCCCATCGCTGGCTACCATTTTTTCCCATCTTTCTGGTAAAGCTCGAATTCTGCCACAATCAAATTGTTTATCTTTTGAGACTATCCACGAATCTAAATCTAAACCTAATACTTCCCACCAACGCCCTTTAGAATTAATGTAAAATGCGAGCGGAGCCAAAAGGGAGGCGTGTAAATCTCTTGATCCTTCTCAAAACACAAAAACCCTCTTATTGCTGTCCATATTTATTCGCACAATTAAATTAACTAAATGACTGATGCGTGAACGTTACGTGGTCCATATCTTTTTCCACATTATTGCATCGCGAATACCTTTGTAAAATGTCATGACCAAAACGATATAGATATCGCCTACATCCTTCGTGGCACTTTAGAAATTATGTGAGTTTATAGTTCACCTCTTCACAATTTCGACTCATCCACTTTTCGATGTTTGGCATCAGTCTATATGTTCACAGTCTCTGTCAAATCTATCTGTTAGATTGTTAACCTTTAAAGACAGAAGATAATCAAAAATGGAGGACTAAGTAGTAATTTTTAAAATCAATCACAAACGATGCAATTGCGATCTTTGTGGTCTCTAAGCACGGGTTAATTTCATATGAACAACAATCATATAGTTCTGCCATATGTTCTGTTACAAATATAAAATGCGATAAAAAAAAAACAATATTCATATTGTATTCAAAATTATTTCATTTATTAGAACACAATATTTTTTATTAAAAAAAATTGTATTCACTCGAAATGGCCGCCTTTTGCTTTAACACAAGCTTTCAAACGGTGTGGCCATTTGGGCTATAGCCGCACGTACGATTTCCATGGAGATCGAGGACGCTGCTCTGGTTAACGCTGTTTTAAGGCTTCCCAAATTTCTGTGGGGAGTCTTGCAAGCCATATTCTCCAATTCTGACCACAAAGCATAATCGAGTGGATTGAGGTCTGGACTCCCTGATGGCCAATCTTCTGCTGCTATAAAACCAGGAATATTGACTCTGAGCCACTCCTGCGTGGTTTTAGCTTTGTGCGCAGGAGCAGAGTCCTGTTGGAAGATCCATCTACGTCCATTGAAAAGGGTATTGGTCAAACCCTCCACAACACCCTCTAACACATCTTTTTGGTAAACATTTGCACCAGTTTTTATGCCCTTTTCACAGAAATGGAGGGATGTGACACCATGGTGGGAGACCCCCAACCAAACCATTACGGAAGAGGGATGATGGCCACGTTGAACTCTTGGAACAACTTTTTTCGCTTCCTTAAATGAAGTGGCGTAAATCTTGTCATTTTATTTGTTGAAAACTTTTTCCACGGTAAAAATTTTCTCATTCGTAAACAGAATGTTTTCATGGCCATTGTCCGCGTGCCACTGCAAAAGTCGCTTGCATCTTTCCAGCCTAATTTTTTTTAGCTGAGGAGTTAGAAGATGCCCCGTGGACCGATGATAGGCTTTCACATGCAGATCATCCCGAATCAGCCTAGACATGGATCTGGTTGATATATCCAATTCCTTGGACATGATTTTCTGCTTTCTAAGGGGATTTCTCCGAATTCTTTCACGCACTGCCTTTACTACCGCACTCGTACGGACAACGCGCTGGTGACCACTTTTTGGCCTGTCTTCTACTCCAGACAATTCGCCGAAGCGATCAATAGCACGATAAACGAACATTCTTGATATTCCGATTGGTTTAAGCAACTCGAAAATTTGGCCAGCACTCTTTCCGCACTTATGCAACGCTGTTACGCCGACTCGATTCTCTTTAACGCCTCACTCCATGTTAATAGATTGCAAACTGAAACCAAACTGACTAGTATTCTTCACTAATCAGTGCATGTATTCTGAAAAAAAAGTTAACGCTTCTATTCCCGCAAGAAGTTTTGAACGATAAGCGCTGGAAATTGTGTAACAGAACATATGGCAGGAAAGCAACGAAACGCGAAAGTTTGTATTTTTTCTCCACTTATTATAAAATACCCAAAGCCAGTCTAATAAAATCTTCTCAAACAGACATTCGGAATTGTCGTTAAACCGCAGATTTCTTTAAGTGAGGCTAAACATAGAAAGCGTGCACTGATTGTGAGAAACTCTCAAGGGATGCAAGCGTTTCGGTAAATCTAATAAAAGCTTCTCTAACAGACGTTCGAAATTGTCGTTAAACTGTAGGTTCCTTTAAGTGAGACTAAAAATAGAAAGCGTCCACTGATTGTGAGAATCTCTCAAGGGATGCAAGGGAATTTGTATTTTTTTAAGTTATTTTAATGCTGATGCCAGGTCAAATTTAATGCTGGACAGGTCTCAGGTATACAAAATGTGTCGTTGGTCTTATTAGATCTGTGTTCTGTTGCGCCGTATGTGCACCAATCAGCGTGTTGACTGCAAAGATTTTGCCTCGAGGAGAATTGTGGCTGGTCTGAATCCTTGTTAAAGGATTCACATTCAATTTCCTGCGATATGTAGTATGTATTAAATAATGTCTATTAAAATTCCATACTATATAAGGATGAATGGTCTTATAAATGTAGAAAACATCCGGCAATTGTATGGAGAAACTTTCACTATAGTACGTCCAGACTTACAACGTTTTCAAACTACGATCATCATAGTTTTCTGTGATATCAGTACTCTCTTTTCTCAAATTCCTTCTCCATGAAGATGTCCGATGACTGAACCACTTGGTCTTAAGAATTTTTTATCAGCCGGTATTATGCATCAACGTGGCATGATTCCCTAGTGTTACCTGGTGATGATGATTCTCTTAAATTTGTTACAAATTCTTTGTCCATTTACGTTCTGCCATCCGATTTGTTTCAAATCACATGCAATTGTTATGAACTATTTCTATTTGCTTGTAGCATTCCTGAAATGTCTCATCAAAAAAATCTTATACTCCCATTCCATCAATGTTGAAACGGCAATTCGTACGCAATTTCCTCTGTACCAAACACAGGTCATTCTAACCGAAATTTATTGAATTTGCCACCGGCAGCCTCACACAAAATTGAGTGTCAATACAATGCGATAAATAACCGACGATTATCTGCATTGCCCGCAGTCATAAAATTTATATTTCTCAGAACAAAACTTTTGCAAAATATTATGTACTTATAAATATAGTTCGAAGAAAGAAAAAAGAAGAGACCCGTACATATACAAGAGAAGTAGGAGAACGAGGAGAAATGACAGCAACAACAGCAAAACAAAACAAAAAAACTTGTATACAAAGTATTTTCCAACTTGTTTCTAGTAGTTTTTCGTCCAAACTTTCCAATATGTCGAAGGGGCCAAAGGGAAGGGGGAAAGCGACTCCCAGAAAAAAAAGAAAAACGAAATGAAAGATAAACATAATATTTTTGTTATGCCCTAAGGTGAAATCCTGCAATTTATTAAATTTATATAGCAAAAAAAAAAAAAATTATTAAACTTTTGCATACACAATTTTCCAGGGAGTGCTGCTGCCTTATTGGTATAAAAACAAATTGGTTGGAAGAGGGCAGAGGAGCAAAAAAAAAGGGAAAATTGGCAAACAGTCTGTGGAAAACAATCTGTGCAATTGATTGATGGAACAACGAAAAAATGACAACAACAACAACAACTGAGATTGTGTTTATTTAGGCTGACGACCGATATTTAAATTAATTTTTTTTTTCTATCTACACCAATTAAATGGAATTTAATTATTACGTTTTATTGCTTTTGTTTCATACGAGTAAATGTATTTACTTTTTTTTAGCCAAATTTACATGCAACATTTGCGATATTTAATTTTTTTTTTTGCTTTTTTTAATTTCACATTTTGTTTTTTTTTAGGAAATAAAGTTTTTAGTGCTTTCATTGTAGATTTTTGCTTTAAAAAAAATTACAGGTACGAATGGTAACAGCAATTTTTTTTTCAAATACAAACAATATGCAGCAATAATGAAAACGTAATCATACATTCTGTACTCGCTTGTGTATAAACTTCTATTAATGTTTGTTTCAAAAAAAAAAAAAAAAAAAAAAAAAAAAAACAAGCAAACAAAAATGCAAATAGACATATTTGTGCATATAGAAAGGGATTTCAACGAGGAGAGGAGCTCTTTCACTACAGGCTTCAACATTGTGCTGAAGCATTTCTCTGCAACGATATTGACACTAACAATGGAGCGCACTTTTGTGACCTTCAACAGAGATATTTTAAGTTTATCTTTTTTTCCCCCTCCTGTAAATAAAATAACGAACGACTGAAGAATTGAACAACAGTGTATACAAAATCAGTACAGAAATTGCAGCCATATGAACTGACATAAATATACCTTCACCCAACGTCCTTTGGTGTTGGTAAAAAAGTTTAAAGGATGCCGAAGGGGAACGGTATATCACTAAGTTCTTATTAAAAACACTGTGAATTAAATCACATTCAAAGCGATTCAATTAGAAATAATTGATTGATTACTATTTTTGTTCAATCGACCTGATTGCATGCGTAGTACCTTAAAGGGCTTGACAATACAGTCCGTTTCCATAAGCGAATTCAATTCTTTTTTTCATGCTTTCGCCAACCTATACCGAATTTAATGTCATGAAATAAAAGAATTTTTCAATTTTTCGGTTTCAAAAGTAAAGTTAAATAAAACACACATAAAGTTATGATTTATTTTATTTAATTATAGTGCTTAAATACGAAACGCAATAACTTTCAAATGACCGCTTCTGGAGCGGTTGCAGCAGTGAATCCTTTTGAGGTAATTTTTGATCACGTTTTTGTACATTTTGAACGGAATCTCGGCGACAACTTGACAAATGTTTAGATGACAAATATTTAACAGCTGACAGTCTAGCCAGATCGACGGCTTTGAAACCACCAAATGAATAATCCTTTACAAATTTGCCTTTGATTGATTTATCCATGATTTATAAGCGGATGGCATTAAAAAGTTACCGTCTTGCTTATTGTATTATGTTTTATCACATTTTTCGGTAACAACCGAGCAGTTTATATCACTCTTTCTAGCATGCATTCGACTACTGCTTCAACTTTTAAATAAAATTTTGCAAAAAAAAAAAAAAAAAAAAAAAATAAACAAAAAATTTAGCAAATTATATACCAAAAAATTGCTCAAAACCATTACTTATCGTGTTATTTATCAGCCAATCTAACAATATATTTAAAGAAATGTTGATCCAAAAGTTGCTTTTTTGGCATCCTCTCATTTCCATCAGCTTCTTCATTCTTTTACATACAAAGGCGGTACCAAAACTAACCGACCTGACGTAAAAATGGTGCAAGTAGTCGGAAAAAATATTTTCGTGAAAAGTGACAACCATATGTTTTAAGTTTAAACATTAATCGTGTTATTTATCACCCAATCTAACAATATTTTTTAAAGAAATATTGATCCAAAAGTTGATTTTTTGGCATCCTCTCATTTCCATCAGCTTCTTCATTCTCTTACATACATAGGTGGTGGCAAAACTAACCGACCTGACGTAAAAATGGTGCAAGTAGTCGGAAAAAAATATTTTCATGAAAATTGGCAACCATATGTTTTAAGTTTAAACATTAATCGTGTTATTTATCACCCAATCTAATAATATTTTTTAAAGAAATATTGATCCAAAAGTTGCTTTTTTGGCATCCTCTCATTTCCATCAGCTTCTTCATTCTCTTACATATAAAGGCGGTGCCAAAACTAACCAATATATTTTCATGAAAAGTGGCAACCATATGCTTTAAGTTTAAACATTAATCATGTTATTTTTCACCCAATCTAACAATATTTTTAAAGAAATGTTGATCCAAAAGTTGTTTTTTTTGGAATCCTCTCATTTCCAATAGCTTCTCCATTCTTTTACATACAAAGCTGGTGCCAAAACTAACCGACATGACCTAAAAATGGTGCAAGTAGTCGGAAAAAAATATTTTCATGAAAAGTGGCAACCATATGTTTTAAGTTTAAACATTAATCGTGTTATTTATCACCCAATCTAACAATATTTTTTAAAGAAATATTGATCCAAAAGTTGCTTTTTTGGCATCCTCTCATTTCCATCAGCTTCTTCATTCTCTTACATACAAAGGTGATGCCAAAACAAACCGACCTGACGTAAAAATGTTGCAAGTAGTTGGAAAAAAAATATTTTCATGAAAAGTGGCAACCTTGTAAAACACATGTTTTAAGTTTAAAAGTGCCTCGTGGTTTCGTTTAATTGCATCTAATTTATTTATTCAAGATTGCAATTTTACTCGTTAGCCTTAAGGCCGATTTGAATAAATTAAAATATTACAATATATTTCCTCCACAATTCAATAGCAAATGAATTATACAACTTTACAATAGTGATGTTATAAAAATATTGTATATCTTAATAGCAAAAAAATATGATTTACAATATGGCAGTTTACTTCACTTATTAGAATTTTTTCACTTTTGTTTGTTTTTCGTACCAAAATAAGGAATTATAAATTTAGTTGGAATCTCCATATATAAGGTGGCACAGTTTACAGCTTCTCCATATACAGGCGGTGACGTTACTTAACGATAAGAATTAATCAGTGAATACATTTTTCGTTAAAGTCTTTTTTCACCTCTTTAAAGAATTAACTAAATAATACTTGGGAAATTTATGATGGAAAGACTTAGCACAGAACGAAGGACCAAAGTTGTTCAATTTTACTGTGAAATCATATCGAAATTTCTTTCGTGTTCGAAATGCTCCTAGGGCTCCAACAATTTACCGATTGGTTCAGCGTTTTGGGCAACAAAGGGCTATCTGGGATCTTTCGCGTGCTGGAAAACCTCGTGCCGGTCGAAATGAAGTGGCCATTGCTCGAGTGCAAGGAAGTATTGAGGAAAAACCCAAGACTTCAACCAGGCAACTTTCTCAGCAGTTAGAGATGTCTAGGCGGTCTTTGCAAAGAATTGTACATATGTTACGTCTTTTCTAATTGGTTCGTTCACAAGTTAAATCCAAATTATGCACAAGAATGCATTCAACATAGTGGCCGTTAACGTTACTTATGCGCCACCCTATATTTGTTATTTTATTTTATTATCAGTTTTTAGCATTTTTATTTAAGCCACCAAAAGTAAACGATCTTAGTGGATTTTTAAACAAGAAAAAAATTGGTCAACGTTATATAATTCAAAATTTCCATTTGAAAGGACCCAGACCAACGAATATTAAAGCCTAGCTAGACTCTACTGTGCGGGAGTTTGCTGCTTTGTTTACGACTGTGAAATTTTGGGTAGTAGAGTTTAAACGAGGCCGTACGAGCTGCCACAACGAACACCGTAATGGTCAATAAATTGAGGTGTTCACGCCAGATACAGTTAAGAATATCCACAAAATGGTATTGAATGATCTCCGGCTGAAGCGTGAGCTAGCTGAAATAATAGGCGTTTCAAAAAATGATATACATCGTATACTGACCGAAGATTTCATGAGGAGAAAGCTGTGCACGTGATGGGTGCCGCGCTTGCTGTCAATACAGCAAAAATACCCTCGTGAAGATGTTTCAGTGAAGTGTTTGGCGATGTTTCACCGCAATAAAGTCGAATTGATTGCATTGATTTAATAACCGTGGATGAAATATGGGTCCACCACGTCACCTGAGACAAAGGAAGAGTCAAAGCAGTGGACTGGAATGGGAGAATCGTGTCCAAAGAAGGCGAAGACGGTTCCATCTGCAGGGAAGGTCATGGCGTCTGTTTTTTTTTTGGAATGACCATGGGATTATCGATATTAGTTGTCTTCAGAAAGGAGAAACAATCAACGGCGAATATTATGCTAATTTATTGCAATGTTTAGGTAACGAAATTATGGAAAAAAGGCCGCATTTGGCCGCATTATTTTCAATTTTAAAAATTAATTTCACTTAAAATTTGTCAATCCAGTTCAACATAATGTAAAATTTTTAAAAATTTTAATTGATGTTAAGTTATTGTCTTCCATTAAATTTATAGCCTCTGGATTTACATTTACTTTGTGTGGATTGTTATTTCTGTGCTTTTTTAGCACATCAAATTCAACAAATCGTTTAGATCAAGTCCTTATTTTAATGAATTTCTTCATCTCGCCTAACTGGGTTGAAATCCAAAATCAAAGTAGGCGCCGCAGACAGAAAACGATGCAAATACAAGTCGCTCGAATTATTATTCTTAAGCTTTTTTCCTTATTATATTTTTTATTTATTTAATTACTTAGTTATTTATAATTATTACTTAATTTTTTAAAGTTTTTTTATTTTCCACCGTGATGTAACACTAAAGTAAACGCCGCAGACGAAACATTTTTCAAATAAAAATCATTCGATTTTTTCTTAAAAGAAGTTATCTTTTTGTTTGATTTAAAATAAACTTATACTTTTCACACCAGTAATTTTCTGTATAAAAAAAAAGTACGAATGTCGCCAAGCGACTGAAATTCTTTTCTGAAAATTTAATAGATTTTTTTTGTCTCATGATTTTACTTTTAATGTTTTTATTCCTAAATAAGTTGATATTTTAATGTGTGTATGTTGCGTATAAACGCAAAAAATTAAGCCAAAGTACACCATTAATTAACAAAAAGGTTACATGTTTATATAAAGATCGATTTTTTATTTTGAAATAACACCCATAAAATGGTTATGTAAAATATTCCAAAAATCAAGGAGAGTTGGCTCATAATTATAGCTGAATTTGCGATGGATGATATTAAAAAAAAAAAAAAGTTGTTAATATTTTGCAACCTCACATAGAATTTTTGTCCAAAAAATGTTATGCGCACAAGTCATATATAAAACTTGATGCCGAAGAGCACCTTCAGTTTACCTTTCTTTTATTGCCCAATATCACATCAATATTACAATATTACATGTATATCTGGCAACATGAGTACTTAGAAATTTATTACATGAATTTTGTTTTTTTTTTTTTTTTTTTTTTTTTTTTTTTTTTTTTTCATCATACAAACTCATACAAATTACGCCTCAGCGCCGAATGGAAGCTAGTTGGCAAAATAATTACATCAAAATTGTTTGTATAATAACAAAAGTTTTAATACAAAATACAAACACATTTATGAAAAATCTAATTTCTTGACATGTACTTCAATATTAACTCAAAATTCATACCAGAAGCTCTTCGACATTTTGCAATAAATACCCTTTTATTGACGATTTAAATAATGAAAGTGTTTCTAGTGATTTTAATTGTTGTGGTAAAATATTGTACTGACTACTACCAGAATGTTCTATACGCTGTTTTGTTGTTTCAGATCGACACCACTACAGCTACTCTCAAATTGTCATTATTTCTCGTATTAAAAATATACTGATTTCGGGTGATGGCCAATACTATGCAAGCATTTGAAAACATATATTAGTAATTTTAATTTATAACAACCATATACTGGCAAAACTGTTGGAAAAACATCTCTGTACAGAGAAAGCGTACAATATGAAATTGGCAAGTTTGCCACAGCTTTTGGTGCTTTATTCTGTTGCCGCTGGAGTGATTTTAATTCAGAACTCTTTTTATAACCATACATAATGGCTAAATAGTTATAATGACTTTGAACTAAAGCTTCAAATATTTGAAACTTAGTATTTTGATCGAATTTATTTCTAAATTTATACAATAAACCTTTGGCAGGTGATACTGTAGACTTTAGATACTCAATATGCAGTGTCCAAGAAAGATTACTTTGAAAATATAATCCCAAATATTTAACTGAATTAACTTCTGGAATTTTTTCCCCATCTACGTATATACTAAAGCTGTCGTTGAACCGACAATGTGGCCTAAATCAAAATCAATTTCGTTTTTTTTGGATTAAGGAAAAGTTTATTAATACGCAAATACTCTATTAATAGACTTGCTCCTCGTTCTATGTAAGGCTTCACAGCCATTTCATATTTATATGGATAAAAAATAGCAATATCATCAGCGTACACAAATATTTTACCTGATAAGTCAATATTTTTCAAGTCATTTATATACAGAGAAAATATCATCTTTGACATCTTTGTACTGATTTCTTGGCATGTTTCTTCTCAGGACGATATTTCTAATCAACCAATGATTTGAAAAATACCAACTACATCATAGAAATTATTAGCGATAAGCATGAGCGTGAAGTATCTGAAATACAAAGCAAAATCAAGATAAATTTCTACCCAAACATTTTTAATTTAGTAATTTTGCATTCATATCAGAATCCCGAACAAAAATCAAATCGCCTGCAAACTATAAATGTAGGTCGTGTAAGATTCGTTGTTCCACTTAATCGTTGTAGAATTGCTACGACATTGCATGTTAAGGTTGAAATTCTTGCGAAACCATAACAATTTCATGTCATATCTGGTGAAAACATTATTCTACACTGACAACAAACATCCGGGTGTAAATTTATGTAGAGAAACAAAACTGAGTAGCAAATATTTTCAAGTTCTTTGAAAGCCTTCCATGTACTAAGGAGAGCGAATGAAATAAGAGTGAGGGTTGTTGAATTGAATTGAACTGTATAGAGTGTCATAGTACAGCGATATAAGAGAATTATATTGTGTTGTTAGTCCTTGAAGAGAATCGGGGA
>JAHXMU010000687.1:500378-553344 GCA_019455685.1 Philornis downsi | reverse complement strand
CGCGGAGAGGGACCAAAAAGTTATTTCTCAGAGTGATAATGCTCGGCCTAATGTAGCCAAATTCGTTAAAACTTACCTTGGAACGCTGAAATGGGAAGTCTTACCCCATCCGCTATACTCTCCAAAGCCGTCCGATTATCACTTCTTAAGTTCAGTGGAACACGGTCTGGCTGACAAGCAATTACATTCATATGACGACATCAAGAAATGGCTATATTCGTGGATAGCCTGAAAAGATGAACAGTTTTACAGTGACGGAAATCGAGCTTTGCCAGAGAGATGGGAAAAATTAGTAGCTGGCGATGGCCAATACTTTCAATGAATCATTTGTAAACATGTTTTCATAATAAAGTTGAATTTTTGTAAAAAAAAAAATGAAACAGCGAGGACTTAATTGAGCACCTAATATTTATATATGAGGAGAAAACACTTGTATTTCAATTTCATTGGTCCAGCCTTACCCGCAATCAAATATTTTTTTTTTCCTGAACAGTATTCTGTTTCAGTTTCCGGTAGCAAAAAGGGTTAAGGCAATAATAGCTTATAATAATTTATAGGAACTACAATAACCAATTTAAAATCGCCAATTTTGATAGTACCAATTAAAACCAATTAACAATTCAATTGTTCACTGAAAATAAGCGACAAAATTACAAAATATAGAGTCGTTCGGAAAGTTCGTTTGGTTAATTTATTAGTTCACCATATGCCCCTTCAGAGGACGTAGAGTTCCTTCAAACACTATAATAACTTCCTCCCACCCTTTCTCTAAACTGTTTATCATTGTTTACTTGTGTGCTCTTTCTGGTCTTAAGTGGTTATAGCGTTATAAAAAAAAAAATTTCAAAAAGTGGAAAAAATTAGTGAAAAAGAGCATTTTATTCATATAAAGCTGTATTATTTCCAAAAAAAAAAAACGGCTGATAAAGCCATCTTAACAATAAAGCCCGTTTATAAGGAAAACAGACCAAATTAAAGAACTTGCCAGAAATGGTTTAAAAGATTTTCTGCGGATGACTTCTCAATAACGGATGCTCCCAGATTAGGACGACCAGAAGAAATTTTTTTCGAAGAGGTGAGAAATTTAATTATTGTTAATCCCCGTGCAACAGTTAGGGAAACAGCTGAAATAATCAAAAAATCAGTCTCAACCGTTCACGGGGTCATAAAAAAGCTGGGATTTGTGGGCAACCTCGATAGGTGGATACCTCACTTTCTCATAGAGGCCTCGTGCTACCTTGCGGACCCTTCAGAAACTGTCCGAGCTTGGGTGGTAAGTTTTATCTCACCCACCGTAGTTCTCAGACCTTGCCCCGTCCGACTATCACCTGTTTCGTAGTCTGAGCAACCATTTAAAGGATTTAAATTTCCATAATGACTAGGAAGTGAAGAATAAAATTGGACGCTTCTTTCAGAAAGACAATACGAGTTTTATGAGAGAGGGGAATAAGAAAGCTCCCAGAGAGGTGGAAAGAAGCTATTAAAAGAGGAGGAAGATTATAAAATAGATTAAAATAATTGTTTTCTTGTATATAAATTTGTAAATAAATTTCTTTTAGAAATCGAACAAACTTTCCGATCAACCCAATACTTAAATATTTGGAAGAAAATTTTTAAATTTTTATCATTGTAAAATTAAGATATAAAGTTAATATTTCTTATCCTCATTTTCTATTACTCTGGTAGAATATATAAGCGCATCACAGTACCAAATATTTTTTGATGGAACGTACTCGTATGAGTATACTGGAAAACGAAATCTATTATTTGTCAAATAGATAGCTTTAGTAATCTATATCTCGCGTCAGATTGCGCTAGATGGTGTTATGAAAATTTTGTACTCAAAAGAAAAAAAACTGTTCACACGGTTGTTGTGATTGCCTGACTCAGAACTCTTTGAAGGCAAGTCATATGTGCACTTCAGTAAAGAGAAAATACACTGTAGTTTAAACATTTTCGTCGATAAAGGCAAAAACGCCAAATATGAATGGCATTTATGGAGCTTATGTTGTTGTTGTATGTTATTTTGTTGATGATGTGAAAGGAGCGCCACGTCCTGGAAGGCCAATTATCGAAAATGCCGATATAACAATAAAAATCGCCAAATCCGGCCACCTTGTCGAAAATGCTGCCAAAGCAATAAAAATCGTCAAATTCGACTGCCTCGATACAAAAAGAAGCTCGCTGCATGGGTGACACATGAGTTAAAGCAAAACTAATCCTCATAGAACGCATCTCTGTTGAATAATGTAATGACAAGTGAATCACTTACGGCAATATCCAGGGAAAATTGGCGGCGTACCCGGTGACCAAGCCAGGATTAACAGTCTACTGCTGCCTACTATGTGCTTCTCGCCTCCGGCCAAAATCTTGTGCTATCAACGATTGGACTGTATGAATAAAACTCTGAAGAGCATAGCTTTGGTCAAAAGGAGAGGAATTGTATTCCATCAAAGTAACGCTCAGCCACGCATATTGATAGTGGATCACCAGGATCTTCGGGAGTCTAGTTGGCAGTTTGTTACACATTAACCTTTTACTTGGATTTGGCACAAAGTGATTACCACCTGGTACTGTCTATGATGAATGATTTTCTTCTAAAAAAAATTCACTTCAACGCGACAAGGGTTTCTATGAGAGGGGCATTATGGAATGAACTTCAAAATGGCAACAAGTTATCGTACAAAACGTTGTACTAATTGTTGTACTACTGTGGTAAATAAACCCTACAATGTCATACAAAAATAATGGATTTCTTTTTACTACGCCTTATAGTTTAATGCAGCATTTTCTTTTTTCTCCTTTACCCGAAAGTTTATTATTTAAAATTTGACAGTTGCTCTGCTTTTATTCTCATCTCACAAGTTCAACAACCGCCCAACGAAACAACTGTAAGCAGTTAAAAAACTAAAATGTTCACGACTTCCAAGAGCGCTTTATATGCATATTTATCACTTCCAAAGAAACGTTTTTATGCCGCTTCCAAACCTAAACAATGTTGGTAATTCTTAATCAATTGCATTAAACTTAAACGCAAATAATTTTTTGAATTCAACTGCCACGTAATCATGTTAAATGGAAACGCTGTATTACGATCTAATTTCGATTTGAATACTTTGATCCAAAAACGAAATTCGTTAGGTCGAATGAAAAACTGCACCAAAATGACTGATTTTTCATTGCTGTAATAACTCTCATAAAAACGTGAAAAAGATGCTGTACAAAAAACTGCTTCCCTATGTTAAATTCATTGGTGATTACGCAAATTCTTATCACTTTGCTTCGAAACTTGTGCTGAATTTTTGCTTACGCAGATGCACTTTTTTTGCTATGCGTTTTTAATGTACTTTATTTATTTTTTTTTTTTTTTCATAAACCAAATATCAAATAAGCTAAAAAAGAGTTGTAAACAATTTTTCAAAATGTAAATTCCATCTCAAGATTATACAAAACATGTTATTGTAATTTCCTGAATAAGATATGTGTTAATTCATGTAACTAGAAAAGCATACAATTGAAATATAACAAAAAAGAATCTTATCTTCTAACATCACCATATAAATGGACAAAGTGAAATTGTTATCAATATTCCAGCGAAGCAAAATGTTACATTTTATTTGCCGAATTTGTTAACAAACAAATAACATTTAATAGGAAACTAACCAAATTGCAAATATTTTTCATGTTTTGTTTTGGCTTCTATAAACGGATTGTGCTTTATTGACTTTGACATGGGTTGACGCGGAAGTCCAATACTTCAGGCGACACCACCTGTTTTGTCCGTGTGTATGTATGTGTGTGTGTGTGTGTGTGTGTGTGTGTGTGCTTTGTTAGTTATATCTAAATATTTGCTCGGTTATTGCTACTGTTAGTGAGAATATATATATATATATGTATAATCTATTTGTTAACTAAATAGTAAAAACACAAAATCAAACAAAGTTCAAAATGTTTTATGCAATTTCACAATTAGTTGGATAGTTTTTGCATGCCAATTTTAGCATGACAACGTATGAGTGTTTTTATATTGCTCAATAACACTCATACGTACGGTGTTACGTGATGCAATGAACATTTCTAAGCGCCACTTATAGAACGAATAACTAATACGCCATGGTAACCAACATGAATTAATAAAACTTAAATAACTACTTAATTGTTAAACAAATAAATAAAGTATTTAATTATTCTCGTAAATTAATATCAGATGAAAGAGGGAAACAGAAAAATATTTTTGGAGTTTTATCCCAACTTTTGAAATTTTTAATTTACTTCTTTTTTTTAAACACGCATTGTGTAATCTAGTATACCTTCTTCCGGTTAAATAACCATATACATTATTTGAAACAGTAAAAATGTAACACCCAGAAAGAAGTGTTTGAAATACAAAGCATTTTATGGCCAAATACGTTTCATTGCCTTTTAAGACTATTGAGCAACGTCCATTCTTTTTCCTTATTTATTCCTTATTTATTCCACCGGGGAACAAAGGATTTCTACAAAAGATTTGTATCTTATTTTAACGTACCTTAACAACTTAATTTCATGCAACGTTTAGATGTTTCTTCTTAACTTTTTCATTATCGTTCTTCGCCAAGTATTCATTGGGGCATACCGGATGTCGACTACACTGAGGATTTCATTCTATGTATTTTCTTAATATGCTATCTCTAGGCTTTCATAGTACAATTTGAAGTATTATTAGCTCTACGTTTGTCATCCCCCATAGCTCTGAGCTTGTTATTGTCTTAGACCATAATATCCGATATGTGGTGTGACATCATCCAAGTTTCGCCCACCCACACATAAGTATAGTTTTAACACAAGCATAAAATATTCACATTTTTGTAGTTGTTATAAGCAGTATTGACCGCCGTGTTTCTCGAAGTCGTCCATATGCAGCTCTGCCTTGGTTTAGTCTATTTGAAGCGTCTTCCTCAACGCCATTTTCGGCAGACATCATTCAGTATATGTACCACAGCGATTTGACGTACGAGATGTGTTCAAAAAAACGAGTTCAATTCTAATTTTTCTCAAAGAAAATATCTATTTATTCATCAATTTCTATTTTATCTCCTTCAAAGTAATCGCCTTTAGGTATAACAAACTTGTGCCAGCGTTTTCTTCAATCCTTGAAGCAGTTCTGATATGCACTTTTAGGTATGTCCTTGCTCTCTCAGCGATTCGGTTCTTATCTCTTCTATGGTAGCATAACGCCGTCCTTTCATGGGTCTCTTCATTCTTGGGAACAGGAAAAAGTCGCAGGGGCCTAAATCTTGTTAATACGAAGGCTGAGGCATGATAGCGGTGTCGTTTTTGGTCAAATAATCTCTCACAAGCAAAGATGAGAGAACAGGTGTGTTATTATGATGCAAAAGCCATGAATTGTTTACCACAATTCCGGATGTTTTTCGTATTGCTTGAAGCAAACGGCGCATAACTTCAAAGTAATATTCCTTATTTGTCGTGCAACCTTGTGGTACGAACCCCTGATGCACTACGCCATGGTAATCGAAGAAAACAGTAAACAAAACCTTTGCAATTGATCGAACTTGACGAGCTTTTTTTGGTCTTGGCTCTCCTGGACTCTTCTATTGGGACGATTGGGCTTTGGTTTCGATGTCGTAAACATATACCCATAATTCGTCACTAGTTATGATCCGTTTAAGCAAATCTGGATCATCTTTGATGTCATTCAACAATTTCTGAGCGATGCTCATGCGACATTGTTTTTGGTCAAAATTCAGCAATTTTGGAACGAACTTCGCCGCCAAACGCTTCATGCTTAAAATTTCCGAAAAGGTTGCATAGAATGAGCCAATCGATATGTCAACATCCTCAGCAACTTCTCTAATTGTGATTCGACGATTTTCCATAAAAATTTTCTTCACTTTCTCAACATTTTTATCGGTTGTTGATGTGCTGGGGCGTCGAGAGCGAGCGTCGTTATTCACATCTTCTCGGTATTCAGTAAAAAGCTTGTACCTCTTGTAAACATTTTGTTTTGACTCAGAGTACTCTCACCGTATGTCACTGTCAGCATTTCAAAGGTTTTTGAGCACTTAATTCCATTTTTTACACAAAATTTGATGCAACTTCTTTGATCCATTTTCTTTTTCGATAGCAGAAAACCGCCAAACACGCAAAACACTTGTGGGTACCAACATAAAAAAATAATAATAATCGAAAATCGAATGTACGTAGCCCGCGAAATTTGAAAATTCACCTTATTTTTTGAATAGATTTCATATTTTCTTTCTTGATTCTCTATTTTATTATGATTGTCTTTTAAGTTATTGCGTTTGTTTTTTTCGGTGTTAATTTCCAAGCCTGCGTTTTTTTGCTGGTTGTACCAGATAATTTACTTTGCTCTGAATATCATTGAAATTATGCGAGGTCGGATAAAAATCGTCGGCAAAGTCCAGGTGTTGTACGTGTTCCAAACAATGAATCTTTTGTTTAAACATACTTTTTCCATAATTACATCTGGAAATGCTACGAATAATAATTGTGACAAAGGGCAACCAACGCCGCCGTTTGCAGAGAATGTTTTGCTCGTCCTTTCATTAAGTCTGGCGTGAAGTAAGGAATTGGAGTACATTTCTTGAATTAAGTTTATTAGTTTCATTGACACTTCCCATTTTTGGTAGACATCATTGAGCACATGTTGCGGAAGGACCTGACGTACTTTATTTCATGATTTTCTATTGTAATATTATTGTCTGTTGTCTTAATGATAAGCATTGCGTTTGTTTTTTCGGTGTTAATTTCTAAACCTGCGCTGTTTTTTTTTGTACTTTTTTCTGTAAAGCATAGAAATTATGTGAGATTAGGCAAATATCATCGGCAAAGTTTAGGTTTTTTAAATGATCCAGACAATTTCTCTCTTCTTTAAACACACTTTTTCCATAAGTACATGTATAACTACTACGAATACCGATAAAGGGCAGCCTTGTCTCTTTCCCTAGTCCATCTATTGTGTCTGATGTAAAGTGAGGAATTGGAGTACATTGCTTTAATTAAGTTCATTATTTTCGTTGGCACCTCCTTTTATCCTTCTTCTTCTTTTTGGATGGCGACTGGAATAGACATCCTTATCTATTATGCGTCGCCTGTAGAAAATCATTCCAAGCGTTTCGATCTTCTGCGCTTCTCCTCCAATTCGTCACACCAAGCTTCGACAGTATTTAAAAAGCCTGGTCCTTCCAACGGAATTTCGGTCGCCCTCTCCAGCATTGAAGAGGGCAGTACATACTATATATAGGTACAGGGTTGCCCATATTCGACGGACCCTTCTGGCAACGCCATAACTTTTGACAGAGATGTCAGATCGCTTAATGACATACCGCGTTTGAAGCGTCAGTCCAAGCAGATTTTTACCATGGAACAATACACGCCACGCGAGCGCTCTGAAATAGTTGAAATTTACATTCAACAGAAGAAGTCAATTGTGAAAACTCAACGTGCTTTTAAAATATTAAAAAATGTGAGAAGTGCGCCTTCTAAGAACACCATTAAGCGTTTATACGAAAAATTTTCGACTGGTGAGGCTCTTTCTAATCCGAAGAGGCCAAATAAAAGTCGACCAAGGCGATCGGCCGAGAATATCGCTGCCGTACGAGCCAGTGTTGAGAGGTCCCCAAGAACATCCCAAAAACGCCATTCTCAGCAGTTGGGCATGGCTCGGTCCACTTTACAACGGATTATTCGCGTTTATTAGCTTTTGTTCCCGTACAAAATTCAATTGACGCAAAGATTGTTGCCTGCGGATAAGCCTCGTCGATTGGAATGGGCCCAGCGAGTCATCGAAATGGCCGATGATGACGAGCAATTTTGGAACAAAATTATCATGTCCAATGAAGCCCATTTCACATTGAATGGGACCGTAAATAAGCAAAATTGCCGTATTTACGCCACTGAAAATCCTCAGGAGATTCAAGAATTGCCTCTTCATGACGAAGAAGTTACAGTTTGGTGCGGCGTTAGTGCGAAAATGGTCATTGGGCCGTTTTTCTTCCAAAAAGAAAATGGCCATGCTGTTACCATCAACCAGGAGCGTTATCGCGACATGATGACCAATTTTGTGATGCCAATTATTCGTCGAAAGCGTATGAGGCAGTTCTGGTTTCAACAAGACGGCGCTCCACCGCACACAAGTCGCATAACAATCGATTTTCTGAAGAACTTGTTTCCGGGCCGTTTGATGTCGAAAAGTGGTGATTTGGACTGGCCACCGCGTTCGCCCGATTTGACGCCCGCTGACTTCTTCTTGTGGGGACATTTGAAGTCAAAGGTTTACGTTAACAAGCCAAGGACCGTAGAAGAGCTCAAGGACAACATTCGTGAAGAAATAGCCGCTATTCCGGCCGAAATGTTGGCGAAAACGATGGAAAATGCTACAAAAAGGGCACAATACGCCATCAACGCCAGAGGCGGCCATTTGAGAGATATCATATTTAAAAATTGATGTAAACAAATCTACTTGGAACAAATTAAATGAATAAGATTGCCAACCGCCAAATTTTTATTTTTTTCTTTGATTTTTTTTTTTTAAAAACATGGGTCCGTCGAATATGGGCAACCCTGTATATATAGGTACTATACTCTATATGCACATATATATATAATTATTTTTATTAATTTTTTCAAAAAGTGTTTGGCTCCATAAAACCCAATGTCATATAAGAAGCTTTAAGGATAAAGGGATGTGCCAATGAAAATAGTAAATTTAACTAATTTTAGATTTTACAGGAAGTGCGGCATTCTATTTATTGCTTAGTTATGAGGCGTAAGATATTTATTTGATCTACTCAACTACGGTGAGAGCGAAAGCCTGCCTGACCGTTCCATAATGTTTGCTATATATAAAAAATCAAGTCTTTCATTTACTATGATTGCGATAATTTTGTATACTGTGCTTTTAGGAGAGAAATTCTTCTCCAGTTATGGCATATTGTCAGATCATTTTTCTTGGGGGGTATTACAGTTACACTTTTAGTACATTAGCTTGGAAGTTCTTCATTTTCCCATGTTTCAGCAACTTTTGCAATCATACAATAACAACTGTAAATCTTTATAGAACTTCTTAAAACTTAGTACAGCCCCATATTTTTACAGATCGTAGCCAGAAATTGTAAATAAGCTATATTGACCCAACCTCTTTCGGTAGTTCTCATATTAAGGATCTTTTAAACCAATTTAATGTTCATGTCTTCTATGCGCTTTCACCGGATTTAGTCGAACTTGGTAACGTATTTAGCACAATAAATTACAAGAAAATAGTCTTTATATGTACTCGATAGTGGAATACTCCGTCACTGTGAGACGTGTTTAAGTGAATGTTAGCTGCTGTTGGCAAATATAGGATGATTTATGTTTAAGAGGCGTCCAAACGTCATCTGTCAAAGTGAAAAGTGTACGGTATACTCTGCCATTTCACCGTGGAAAGACTAACAAACCAGCAACGATTGCAAATCGTTGAAATTTATTATCAAAATTCGTGCTCTGTGAAAAATGTGCATCGTTTGATACGACCATTTTATGGTCATCATAATCGACCAGCGTGCTGTTATCTCCAAATTTCGCACCAAATTTACTTTGTTGGACATAAAACCATCGACTTGCATGCGTAGAGTGCGTACTGAAGAAAATATTGCAGCCGTAGCGACCAGTGTTAATGACGATCGTGAAATGTCAATTCGTCGCCGTTTTCAGCGATTGGACATGTGTTACTCAACCACAAGGAAAATTTTACTCATCGATTTGGGTTTGAAAGCCTATAAAATTCAACTCATGCAATAATTAAAGCCGAATGACCTACCACAACGTCTAATTTTTAGTGAATGGACCTTACAAAAGCTCAATGAAAATCCGCTGTTTTATCAAAAAAGTATGTTCAGCGATGAGGCTCATTTCTTGCTGTACGCGGATACATAAACAAGCAAAACTGTTCCATCTGGAGTGATGAACAACCACATGGCATTCATGAATTACCGATGTATTCCGAAAAAACGGCAGTCTGGTGTGGTTTATGGGCTGATGGCATCATCGGTCCATTTTTCTTCAAAGACGACCGTGGAAGAAACATTACCGTCAACGGCGAACGATATCGAGACATAATGCGCAATTTTTTTTTTTTTTTTTTTTTTTTGTTTTTTGCCTCAACTGGCTGAGTTGAATTTGGTTGACATGTGGTTTCATCACGATGGTGCAACATACCACACTGCTCGTAAAACAATGGTTATGTAGAGGGACGATTTGGTGAGCAGCTTATCTTTCGATTTGGCCCTGTGAGTTGGCCCTCCAAGACCTTGCGATTTAACGCCTCTTGATTATTTCTTGTGGGGTTATGTCAAGTCGTTAGTCTATGTGGACAATCCGAATACTATTGAAGCCTTAGAGGATATTATAACACGCGTTATACGTGGACTACAGGCCGAAATGCTCGAAAAAATGACGAAAAACTCGACCTTCGGAATGGATATTTTAAGACGAAGCCTTGGACAACATTTACATGAAATTATCTTTAAAAATTAAATGACAAAGACTAATTTATCGATTCCAATACAAATTTTAATATATAATGCAAATTTGAGGGTTTTATTCGATTTAAACAAAAAAAACTATGATTAAAAAATCACCCTACATATGATGTAATTATAGGATTACTTTTTAATTTAGCGAAATTTGCAAAATCTATTATGAAACATTCTAGGAAGATACCACTCGAGTATCAGTTATGATTAATTAATTGTCTCTATTATTGTTAATTTTAGATTTATTTTTTTTTTTTTTTTTTTTTTTTTTTTTTTTTTTGTTTAGTTTATAAAATTCAATTTGAACACAACTTCTATATGGCTCATTGGGCAAATATTTCATTTCGTACCAAATATCTAACGTTCAATTCCATCGATGTTATTTTGCCTTAACATCCACTCATGCCGTTTATTTGCAGGTTTATAACACAAAACTTTAAAATGAATAAATTGCCAGCAATCTAACTAACTATGCTTTTTCTTTTTAATAATTCCATTGCATATTTTAGTTTAGGATCATTCGCAAAAATAAAATGTGAAAACATGTTACTATTTGCGAAATGCAACATTCCTTTGTGCAGAATGATAGCAAATAAACCAAACGCTTAAAGTGTGATCTATTTAAATGTTGTGTTTGATAACCGCATAATTTTGCAATTTCTCTAATATCTGTAGTTATTGCAGGAACAAAACTAAACAACCAAAATGAAATATGCACAAACGCTCTCATATGAACTTGGCTGTCATTCTATTTATATTAAAACCAAGCTGTACAAATTCCTCAAAGTTATTCGATTGATTTATTGTCCATTTTTTTGACCTACAATTATATGAAATTAAACGTATGGTTTGTTTTATAGCTAAAAATTCAGCGTTGAAAAGTGTCTCTCCAACCAGAATTAAATCACTAAAAATTCATAAAAGTGATACAAACTCACACATGAATATTTGTATATTAAGGTATTCATACTTCTTCGGCATTCATAAAAAAAATGTGAGAATGAACAAAAGCATCGACCGACACCAAGCATTTAGTCAGATAAAATTAAAGTGTCAGATTAAATAAAGTGAAATTATTTCAATGAAACTTTTACTTCATTACCAGGTGATCCGGCGAACTAAATCTTTGTAAGTGTGTGAGGATGTGTGTGTACAGTGCCGCTCACTTGAATAGCGCCCTCTTTAAACATTTTTCTAAGTTCGATTTTTTCCAAAATAATAATTATAACGAACTGGTTGTGCTTTCATAAATCATATTCCACGTATTTGCTGTAATCCTATGACATAAATTTCCTTTCGTTTTAATGATTTAATTACTAAAACATTAAACACAAAAAAAAGTCTGAAATTCAATTTCAGTTTTTGGTTCATTTAAATAGCCCACTCCCCCCTTACAAAAATTAGATTATACACGAAAACATTAATTTTAAATTAAAGGTATTGTTGTTTGCTGACATGTAATTTAAAAATAAGTATTTTAAGTAAAATTTAGTAGTGGGTGCTCCGGTTCTGGTTGAGAATACATTCATATATTCTATCCGGTAAAGAATCTGTTTGATTAAGTCCAGCGAAATACACAACCAGGCCAGTTTAATTCCATTAATGAGTTCATTTTCGCTTGAATATTGCTTGCCTGATTCGTACACTTTGCGTACTAACCATCCCCAGACATTTTCAGTAATGTTTAAGTCTGTAGAGTAACGCGGCCAGTTTATAACCTCAACATTTTGACATTCAATCCATGATTTGACGACTTTTGCTGTGTGGATTGGCGCGTTATCATGCTGGAATTTCCATTTCAAGTCTCCGAAAACATTTTTAACTTCAGGAAAAGCTTGTTCCAGCACGGCTTCAATTTTACAGAGAGAAACTGGAGCTCTATTGTGCCATAATAAGAGATCGCACCCCATACCGTAACTCCACCTTCCCGGCTGTATAATCGATTGAGCAGGTGTTCCCCTTTTCGAAGATCGTGGAAGTAGTAATTAAATCCATCAGGACTCTCAAAATAGAATTTTTTCGCCGGAAAATATAATACTATTCCACTCTCTACTCCACGTTATAGTCGTACGACAGATATTAAGGCGACGTTCCTTACGGAGATTGTCTAGCGGTGGTTTGTTTTTACGTCTCAAGCGTTGCAAGTGTGCTGCTTTGAAAATAACTCTTTTTATCGTTGATACACTTGCATTTGTCCCAGGTTTTTCCTTGATTTTGGCAGCGGAGTCGTGTGAATTGGAGGCATGTCTCACAATAGCCGACTTGTCAGCGGCTGTAATAGCATTTGCTGTTCAACCTTTCATAATATTTCTTTAGCCTTCGGTGTCACGTAAATATGTCGATATAACTTTACGACTTTTATTAGTTTTTCTGGCAATTTGATGAATAGAAAGTCCACACTCCTTGTAGGTTTTAATTTTGGATCTTTCCTCGACACTCAAGAATTTAGCTCGACCCATTTTACTTAAAATCGATTGATTTACATTTAATTACACACAATTACTGTCATCCGATCTGATTTATTATGATCAGCAAAAGACTTTCACACTTAAACTGATTACCATGCGAGGGGTGCTATTCAAATGGACCAAAAAAGAAAAACACATTTTTAACTCACTTAAAAGAAAAGGGCGTATTAAAATTTCGGGACACTTTCATGGCTTGAAATTTTGTGTAGGTGATGTGTGGAAGTAGGAGAAACAAATAAGCAAAAACTGAACCGTTATGTGAAGTATACTATAAGTAGTAGTCACTATTGTTAAATGATTAGGGTGGCGCTATTCAAGTGAGCCGCAGTGTATGTATATTATTAGCCAACGCCACTGGTACTAAATATTCCCATTGGCAGGCCATTAGGACCACCACCCTGCTATATTGATATTGATAGTTTGAATTAATTTTGAGTCAGTGATGTAAAGTCTATGCCACAGTAGGTAACACAATGCAACAGTGGATTCGGAGCCTCACTCAAACCAAACATTTGTTAAAATACATGATTATATAGGTAGCTTCAAATTCCCCACTCTGTTTTCATCTTTCGTTGTTCAAATTTTGCTTTAGCAAATCAGAGACTATTTGGAATTTTACACTGTATTATATTTTACAATATTATAGCTCATTTGTCATTAATCAATCTTGCTTAATACACTTTCCCCAAAAAACACTTTGGAAACGTATTAATGGCCAAATGACAAAAACAATTTTTACCAAATTTTAGCTATTTTGGTGGCAGTCGGTACACAAATTGAGGCAAACTTTTGTGAAAAGTTTATTATACAACTAATTTGCACAATATGAGCCCAAATATGGGGCTCAGAAATGTCACATGTTTGCTTTGTGACATTTTTAAGTTGCAAGAAAAGAAAATGAATGCCATCGTCTTTAACAAATTAGTGATTTGATTAGTTTAAAATTGCTACAGGTTCATTTTTCAATGCACCAACCACCACATACGGCGCTGCGGTTTCTATAAAATTATCATAACGAAAATTTTCGAGTGGTTATCAACTATACCAATATTGTCGAATTTCTTATCATTTCACTGAAACAAAAAAATTTTTAACTACAAATTTTCTCAACTGTTTGAGTGAAAAATGAACGTTCGATCTCCTCCCAGATGACCAACAAAAAAAAAAAACAAAAAAGAGTTTGTCACATTAATGAAAACTACTAGTCAATATCATCCATAAGGCATCCACTTCAATATTGGCAACAAAAGAGGAAAATTGGAATTTTCTTAAAAAGGAAACGAACCCTCTTCATCAGTGCTCTTCCATGACTATCGTCTTCAATGAACTCCGCTATGACTGACTGCGTTGTGCAGCTTTCTCTCATATTTTGCCGCTGACTTGAATTTCCTTTCGAAAATAACTAAAATAGTTCGCATTCTTCATTCGGTCGGTGGTAGTCCTTTGTTCTATGCTGTTTTCGAAAATAAAGCAAACGGGAGACAGGAAGCTAAAACAGATTGCTTTGTGCTCAAGAATCTTCTTTAGCAAAGTAACAGAAGCAGCAACACCAGCAGTGGCACCAGCAGCAGCTTTCCTTAATCATGTATTGTTTAATAAACGAATCACGTTTTCGCTTAATGATGAAGTGTTATAACTAAACCAAACACACACATACGAGTATAGTTCACATGGAGACACACCCGCTCGCAAAGCGACGCTAGAGGGCATAAGGACACGTTTTGAGGAAGAGCTAAAGGATATTTGATGTCATGTTAAAGAATGACAAACGATCGCTGATGGAACTTAGCACATAAACTTCCAAAGACTCAAGTTTTACATATAATAGCTTAAATTGCTGGCAAATCGTCACTTGTTTTTAATACCTATTCAAGTCTTAAGCATTGTGGTTGCATTTTTGCATTTTTGCAACCAACAGGATGTCAATATATATGAATTATCTTCATTAAGCGGTTTTGAGGACAAAAGTATTGATGCTTTGTTTTCTAGGTAAATATTTGAATGAATCTCTTGTTGTTTGCCTTTAAGTACTTACAGATGTAAAATGAAATTGTTGTTTTGTTTACCATGTATGTCTGTTTATTTTCGATATTATCTTCAAAATTCAAATATTGATTTCAATTCCGTTTTTTTTAGATCTCAATTTTTACAATAATTTCCTTTTTAGTATATCTATCTATGAATCGAAGTGTGTGAGTGCGTGAGGTTGAGCGTGTGTGGCTTGTTTGATTTTCAATTTTCCATAAGAACAACAAAAACTTACACATACTTAAATTCATATGCAGAGCAAGTAAATATTTTCACAAATTGTTTGCATGCTAACTTAAGATCCTCCAATATATTCCTTTTGCAGAGGTATATGAGAGAGTGTGCGTGTGCTGTATGTGCACACAAGCACATAAATTGTGAGCATCTCTGCGGGAGACTACAAAAATTGGAAAGCCTATTGCCAGGCCTGTATTAGAATAAGCAACTGACAATAGGCTTGCCAGTCGCCCTCCATGTTTCCTTAAGAAAAACCCATGATTGATTGGACATTGGAGGGCAAAGGCTTCCAAACTTGATTTTCCCAGAAGAGAAGAACTACGGGTATAGGCTTTCTATTAGACCTGAATATGAAGGATCTAGTAAAGCATTAAACGATCTATAAAATATTAATAGAAATCTTAAAAGTATAAAACGTATAAACGTCTTCTTCTTCTTAGGTGGCGACTGGAATATACTTCCTTATCTATTATACGGCGCTAGTAGAAAATAATTTCACACGCTTCAATCTTCTGCGCTTCTCCTCCAATTCGTCACACCAAGTTTCGATAGTATTTCAAAATCCCGGTCCTTTCTACAAAGTTTTGGTCGCCCTCTTCTGCACCGTCCATCAATTTCGTTGTCGACAACTTTCCATGCCGGAGCATTTGGATCCATCCGCACAACTTGACCCAGCCTACGCAATCGCTGTATATTAATGCGTTTGATCACGTCGATTTCGGCATATTGCTCATTCAGCTCATTGTTTATGGGACGCCGATACTCCGTTAACGATGATGGATCCATATATTTTTCGGAATATTTTCCTCTCGAAAACTGCCAGTACTGATTCATCCGCTTGCGTCATAACCCAGGATTCTGAGCCATATAACAAGACAGGTAGAACCAACGTCTGGTACAGTCCAAGTTTTGTTTGTCAAGAGAGGGCTTTATCATTGAATCGCTCGCTTAGCCCATAGTAACATCTGTTAGCAAACTATCCTCTCCTCTTTATCTCCACGCTGCTATCATTCGCTTTGTTTACAGCGGAACCATCTACCTCGGTTCCGCTGTAAACAATTCTTCCACCACTCCAAAATTATAGTTGTCAATGTTGACACAGCGTTTCAAACAAGTAGACTCTTTATTCGTTGAAATCAATAACTTTGTTTGGTCCTCGTTTACCACCAGACCCATTTTTGCTTCTTCCTTCTCGATGCTAGAGAGGGCTGCAGTAACACCTCGCAGTTTTCTGCCAATAAATGCGAATAACATATCGTCCCAATGGAAGAGTCCAGGAGAGCCAAGACCAAAAAAAGGAAGCCAAGGTCGATCAGTTGTCAAGGTTTTGCACTGTTTTCTTCGATTAGCATGGCTTAGTGCATCAGGAGTTCTTACGGCAAGTTCGTACGGTAAATAAGGAGTATTGCCTTAAAGTTATGCGCCGTTTGCGTGTAGCAATGCGAAAAAACGCCCGGAATCGTGGAAAAAAAATCATGGCTTTTGCATCATGATAATGCACCTGTTCTTTCATCTTTGGTTGTGAGAGATTATTTGGCCAAAAACAACACCGTTATCATGCATCAGCCACCGTATTCACCAGATTTGGCCCACTGCGACTTTTTCCTATTCCCAACATTGCAGAGACCCATGAAAGGACGGCGTTTTGCGACGATTGAGAAGATGAAAATCGAATCGCTGAGAGAACTCAAGGACATACCAAAAAGTGCATATCAGAACTACTTCAAGGATTAGAAAAAAACGCCGACACAACTGTATTAAATCTGAGGGGGACTACTTTGAAGGAGATAAGATAGAAATTGATGCATAAATAAATTTTTTTTGAGAAAACTAAAAATTCGCCTTTGTTTTTTGAACACACCTCGTATTACGCCATCCCACCACATTGATGTTTAATAAAAATGTAACTAACACTGGAAATAGTGCACATGAAAAGCGCATAAATACCTCCCACGCAGTTAAAAAAAAACCGTCAAAAACCGCTTAAAATATGAGAGAAATTGGGAGTATTGAGTCTGCTAAAGGCTGCCTAAGAGAAGAGCGAAATGGGAAGTATGGAATCTTTTAGAAGGGAGCACGAATAAAAATACCTTATCGGAAAAAAGTAGACTGAAACACGTAAACGTATAAACGACCTGTTGCTGAGATTTTTAAAGAAACATGAGGGCCCACTGGGCTCACATTTTGAAATCTCAATTGAAACTCTTAACGTTAGCCAGGTAGTGTTTAAAAAGGCCAGTTTTTCGCATGCCTTACTTATATTCTATGGCCGGGATACTCGAGCATTTGTGCATGTGACTGTGACCGAAAATGTACACAAGTGTTTCCACTTTGTATAGTGTACAAATACAAACACAAAACATAGAGTTGTGCGAGCATAAGTTCAATGTATGCAGCACTTCCTTGCCAATCTGCATTTGCTCAAGGTTAAGTAAGATGATGCACTTGCTGTGCTCCAGGAACAAACAAATAGCTTCAATGCTTGTGCGATGTCTGTTTTTGCCACACTTTGCCACTTGTGTTTATAGGAAAATCATGTAGTTTTTCTTTCTTCTTTTTTTTTCATGTTCTGTTCATTCAATTTGATATGAATATATAAAAATGCATTGAAGGCTCCATGGAGAGAGCAACATGACAATAAAAAATATTAGCATACGAAAACAGGAAACAATAAGGAGCATTATATTTATGATATTTTTCGATGCGAGGGGACAAGCAGTGCATTCGTTGGGAAAGTGCTGGATTGGTGTACTGAAATCGAATCATTTTAATAATAGCAACGTGATAATGTGAATGAGAGCGCCAAAGTTGAATCCAACATGTATAAATAAGTCAATGTTAGGCCAATCACTAGGATATTGCAAATCGCGAACGGGAGGGAAAGTTTGTCGTAGAACCCAAAAACATAAGTATTCGAATAACCGATTTAGCCGTTTTACATGTGTTACAACGTCTTTATATTGGAAGATTTAAAACGCCAGGAAAGTAACTGGAAATCTATTCTGACACTATCACATATATAATGAAAGCTGTCGAAAATTTGATGGCAAACAAAGTCTCATCATCTAAAGTTGCCGCTAATTTTCGAGTACACATATTTTGTAGTTAAGAATCCATTGACCTAAATATTCCTCGAAGTTACTAAATGTCCATAATTATTACATCAATTAATAAATAATAAAAAATGTTCATTTTGTCTTGCCATGACATCTTCAAATAAAATTTATTAGGATGTACTTCATCATTATTTAGCCCTACCAAGACGTTTGTTTTAGACGTTATTTTCTACTCCGTCTAACGAGGTCTTTGTCCAAAACTTTTCGTGCCGGACCGTTTTAGTCGACCCACACAATATCGCTGTATTCTGATGAACGTAATCACGTTGATACCGGTATAGAGCTCATGCAGCTCATCGTAATCGTACGGATTACTTTTTGTAACGACTATGGCTTCATATGTTTTACGAAATATTTTTCTCTCAAAGACACCCACAACTAAATCGTCCAAATATGTCAAAAGCCAGAAGGTTGTAGCCGAGGTAGATGATTATTATATACCTCTCCAAAGTCATAGTTTTTGATGTTTGTGAAATGTTTTAAACGATTAGATTCTTTGTTCATCGAAATAAATCACTTAAATTTGTCCTCTTTTAGTGTTAATCATACTTTTGCTGACAGTTTCTCAATACTTGAGAAGACTGTAGTAACATTTTGCAGTTTTTGGGCAATGATGTTTATGTAATCCACGTACGCAAATAACAAAACAAACAGAAACAAGGCAGTCGACAGTCATTTTCAGAGTTATGTAGAAGAAGTCGCATGATAGATTGTCGTCTAGAACTATTTTGATCTATTTTTAATAGGAATTTCATATCAGTTGGCGTCAAAATCTACATACATGGCTTTGTACGATTTGTACTTTATCAAAACGAAAACGTCGTTTTGATTTCAGTTTATCCAGAATTTGCCGTAATATGAATTTTTGCATAATTTCAGATTTATTTAAAGCTGTATAGATGAAACAGCTTGGTCTAAGTTATTTGGAAAAAAAAAGTATCATCCATATCGCTGCCTTCTTACAAATCAGCTGTAGTATATGTTGCGGTAATACACCGTGTGTGTCTCCGTTCGGTCCATTCCACCTTCAGATGGGGTGGTATCTGATTTTTGTTTTCTGTGTGTGAAAGAGAAATGCTCCTTCTTTGCAAAGAGTCCAAATATTGCAGTTGTTTATCCTTAAATCAGCATTAGGAATGTTCCTTTTCATTCGTATTTCTTTTTATGAAGTAAAACAAACATATTGGTGATCGCACAACACACAACAGACCCAGCAAATTGTCGTTCATATCACGGATCATCTCCGTGCACCTAGCAAGCGGTCTTAAATGCCTGTCGATATGGTCGAAAAGCTCAGTGTATGTTAGTAAAAATTGTGTTCTCCAGTAATTCTCGTGAAATGCATATTTTGAGGAGAACTTACTTGTAAAAGTTCATTGACTTCGGTTGACTCAATTCGGTTGATATCGAATTTTTCTGATTGCTTACACAGCGGCTCCGGCCGCTGAAGTGAACTTACTTGTAAAATTTCATTGACTTCGGTTGACTCTTTACACAGTTAATTCGGTTGATAGCGCATTTTTCTGATTGCTTACACAGCGGCTCCGGCCGCTGAAGTGAACTTACTTGTAAAATTTCATTGACTTCGGTTGACTCTTTACACAGTTAATTCGGTTGATATCGCATTTTTCTGATTACTTACACAGCGGCTCCGACCAACTGTATACACAGCGGTATTTAATTGACTGTTTTGTAAGGTATACATTAAAATCTGAATTGACTCTGAATGGAAACTGGAACTTAAAGTCAAAGGACTTAAAGTCAAAAATCTATGGGCGATAATTTGAACTAAAGCCGTTATTAATGTCTAATATTTGTATTTTAATTAGAAATAAAGCTAATAGCTACAGCACAGCCTTATGTAGTTATGAGAACCTGAATCTGTAATTGATGAGAGATAATCAAGAGAACAAAAGCTATGTAGATGCTTTTGCCTAATAGCTTTACTGCTTTTATATTAGGCTGATAGGTAAATTTATACATGAAATATATCAAGAGACACGATGCTAAACAAATTAATGAGTTTAAAGTTTCTATGCTTGATAAAAATTATGAAAGCAACCTTAATTTACCATTCATATTGTAAGATATTATTCAGTCGTATCACAACCGAGATGATTTGTCTAATTGTTATTGTACAGCTCATCACATCTGTTATTTCAATAAAGCATAATTTAAGTGAATATCAATAAATCAATCGTTGTTGTAGCGCTAATAATGGAAAATCTACTATTTTGTTATGTCTTAAAGCTTTTTAATGGTTTTAATATTGATAATCCTAGAGGTGACTAAATTTACATCAGCCATAGCCAAAATTACCATACAAGACCTTACCCAAAATGCATCATTTGGTCATTTTGCTAACTCAACTAGACGTTTACCCAGTAGACTAATATCCAATGGAATTGCTGTGGAATACTTGGTTTAGATTGAAAATCTTAACATGAAAGGGAAGAAGAAGTGAACATATTTCGCAAACAGTTCTGATTATTCACAAGTCAATAACAGCGAAGTAGAGCAACTGCGCAAACTTATGATCTATAAGGAAGAGAATATTATACTGATTCATTAATAGATAAGTGAAGCCATCAGAAATGAACTGTCATCATATTTTAAATATCAAATTAGCTCTTTTTCCAGTTGGAATTTGTGTTTTCTCGTTTATAAAGAGCTTATGTACATTTATATTGGTTTTTTAGTCCTCATTTTATCGAGGATTTTTTGATATCACTCTTGTAAAAATATATTTACAAATATAAGTCAAAACACTTGTAGATATGCATAATATCGACATTCTGCTTGTCTCTGAAACTCATTTTACCCGTAAGGATTATTTTTCTATACCGAACTATAAATTCTATCACACAATACATCCAGATGGTACAGCACACGGAGGCTCTGGAATACTTATAAGAAACAACATAAAACATCATTTGTCAAACTCATATGCAAGGGCAGAAATACAAGCCACAACAATAGTGGTTGAAGATTGGTCCGGCCCAATAAGTATCTCCGCAATATATAGTCCCCCCAAACACAAAATAAGTTGTAAAATGTACAAGGAGTTCTTCAAAACACTTGGTAATACCTTTGTCGCAGGTGGCGACTACAATGCCAAAAACACCCTCTGGGGCTCTAGGCTAACAACAACAAAAGGTCGTCAACTTCAATATGCAGCTGAATCAATGAACCTATACATGGTATCAAGTGCACAACCGACTTATTGGCCAACAGACTGCAGCAAAATCCCCGATTTACTAAATTTTTGTGTGACAAGAGGTATTAAGAAAGAGACAGTGCAATGTGAATCCATTTATGACTTGTGGTCTGACCACACCCCAGTAAAGGTAACTCTGGGCAGAAAAATATTGCCTGCATCAAGAAATTGTGTACTCCATAATAAACGAACTGACTGGAATCTCTTTCGACATTTGGTATAATAAATGGAGTTGAGCAGTTTAATAATATTATCCAACAAGCAGCTTGGAATTCTACCCCTTTGAATGAAAAAAATATACCCGAACGGAACAAAGTTCCGTTCCGTATAAGAGAAAAAGTAGCTGAAAAGAGAAGGGCAAGAAAAAAGTGGCAGAGAACTAGATATCCGCCCGATAAATTGGTTCTAAATAAGTTAACAAAAGAACTCAAAGAGATCTTAAGTGCAGAGGATAGTAGAAAAACTGATAGAGATCTGGAAAATTTAGATGGAACTGCAGCTACCAACTACTCTCTATATAAAGTAATAAAGCGTACGAACAAGTCCATAAAACACGATCCCCCTATTCGAACCATACAGAATACATGGGCTAAAAGTGATTCTGAAAAAGCTGAAACTTTCGCAAAACATCTGGAGAAAGTGTTCGTACCTAATGAACAACATGGTAATGACACTTTTTTAAATGAGCTGCACAACTTTCTAAATGAAGATTACCAGATGGACTTGCCTATTACACAAATTACCACCTGCGAAGTTAAAAATATAATTGCTGATTTAAAAGACCGAAAAGCTCCGGGATACGACTTGATCACTGCTAAAGTCTTAAAAGAATTGCCTCAGGAAGGCTTACAGCTTCTAACAAGAATATACAATGCAATCATTTTAAAGTTGTACATTCCGCCACAATGGAAAATATCTCAGGTGAAAATGATACGAAAACCTGGAAAACCACCTGAAGAAACCTCTTCTTACAGGCCCATAAGTCTCCTACCTATACCATCAAAAGTCCTCGAAATTGTATTTCTCCGAAGATTAAACCCCATAATAGAGTCAAAAAACTAATACCTGATCACCAATTTGGTTTTAGACAGGGACATGGGACGATTGAACAGGTTCATAGATTAGTTGAACTGATAAATAAATCTTTCGACACGAAAAAGTATTGCAATGCGGCATTTCTGGACATTTCACAAGCCTTTGATAGGGTATGGTACGAAGGTTTATTATTCAAATTGAAGAAAATGTTACCCACGAATTTCTTCATTTTTCTGAAATCTTATCTATCTGAACGAACTTTTTTTGTTAAACACGGCGAAGACATGTCGGACATGCTTAAATCGCATGCGGGAGTACCTCAGGGCAGCATTATTAGTCCTACCTTATATCTGATTTTCACTTCGGACGTACCCATAGAAGAAGGGACTCTTATCGGAACGTTTGCAGACGATACAGCCGTTGCCACTGATGTCAACCCGGATCAAGCATCTAGAAAATTGCAAAATCATCTCGATACCATAACAAAATGGCTGCAGAAATGGAGAATAAAGGCAAACGAAACGAAATCGGTTCAGGTAACGTTTACACTTCGGAGAGGATGTTGCCCTCCCGTGTCTATTAATAATGTTGAAATACCTCAAGCAAATGATGCAAAGTATTTAGGCATTTATTTGGACAGAACACTAACTCGGAGAAAGCATATATTTACAAAAAGACTGGCCTTGGGGCTCAAACTAAGATCCTTGAATTGGCTTTTGAATCGCAAATCCAAATTATCCCTAGACAACAAATTAAAAATCTATAAATGCGTCTTAAAGCCCGTATGGACATATGGAATCCAGTTATGGGGGACTGCAGCAAACTCCAACCTTGAAATCTTACAACGCTTTCAATCCAAAGTACTGCGAACCATTACTGGTGCATCCAGATACTTCTCGAACAAACAGTTGCATAGAGAATTGAAAACACCCTTCATTAAGAAAGAAGTCCAAAAATACTCCGCTAGATACATGAATCGTATTCAACAACATCCGAATCAGCTGGCGTCCAATCTGATGAACGAAACACCATTATTTACCAGACTAAGGAGGAGAACCACACAGGACCTGGTTACTCAGGACGAATAAAGCAGTAGGGACACTCAAGGAAGTGTTCCCGAATAAAAAAATAAAATTTTAGTATATAAGTAGTATGTAGGCCAATGTGAATATTAATGAATGTCCAAGGACAGATTGTAATAAATCCGGAATTCAAAAAAAAAAAAAAAAAAAAAAATATATATATAATTTAATGAAGATCAAGCTTTATTGTAAGAAATCTTTTATCAAAATAGTAATCAAAACAAAAAAATTTCCAGCTTATTTCAAGTCATGTGTTTTTATTGTTTTCAAACACATTGTTCTGGCATTTATTTCCCTAACTTACGGTTTCCAAGCCGTTCCTTTAAAATTTCGACATTTTTTATTCTCTATAGGAAGCTTTCTCATTTAAGATTATTCATTATGCAGTAGACAACAATACAAAGACCCACATGTATCATAAGCTAACTTGTCAAGGTATTTTCAACTCCATACTAATGAGCGAAAACTTGACTTTTTCCTTATTTATTGACTAAGTGAGGAAAATGTCAAACACATTTTCGGCATACATATATAAAAAAGTTGTAATAAATTAATTTACAATACCAATTTTCATATACAAACCACAAGATCAATGAAATGTGTCTTCAATATATCCTCATGCCAACTGGTTACACAATCTTTCTGTCATCAATATGGCTAATGTTGTCCTTGTTTGCTCATATTTTCAATATAAATATTATCACTATAAACAGAAACTACTACTACTATAAGAAACAATAAATATTCTAGACAGATTTGGGCAATTTGTAAAGTTTTTTTTTTTTTGTTTTTGTATGGCCGGAAAAATAATAAACGACATGTAAATGCTAAGGCAGTATTCGTACGTAACTTGTAAAATTTTAATTGTAATGAATTCGTGCCATGAAAACCAACCCTTGACAATACTCAAAGGCATTTGTTTGTTGCATTTAGTAAATTCAATATTACAACAGGTAAATAAATACATATGAAATTTCTGTGAAATTTAATTAAAATGGAAACTTAATCCAAACATGTAGATTTGTATGCATTTCATTTCAATGCACAAAAAATGCGTGTATATGTCTGTGTGTTAGTGTATGTGTGTGCTTGTGCATGTATATATGCGTACATTTGTGCCATACACAAATAAGGGTAAAAAGAGCATTTTCCGGCTGGAGCTTCTTTTGTAAATCAATCTTGCAAGGACTGCGATAACGAATGCAACTCAATTCAATTTTCTCAAAGCATAAACACAAGTATTACTTTGGTATTGAGTGAACATCTCTTCAATTATTTACAACATCTTAAGATAATGAAATGTTCCTAAGTGCTATATTACAAAACGTTCAAAGTACCTTTATAGAGTCTTACACAGTCGCACGTATAGTGTGTTTCATACATATTTACGCAACTACGTAGACACTTTTGTATGTACATGTGTACGTACTTACATACAGGATATTAATGCGTACAAGACCGTAGCCAGTGAATCGAAAATGTGTCATAAAAAGGATATAACGAAAAAAATATTTTTAAAATTTTACACACTAAACTTTTATTCTGGTTTATGGAGGTTATCTCTCATACATTGGAATAAATAGCGAGAGCAAATATTTATCATCAGAAATGGCTTCGTTACAAAATACCCTCAATAAATATCAATACATTTTCACAAGCGTCTCAATCAACTTTCAAAATACACCCATTGCGTGTGTGATCAAGGCGACACGGGGATGTTGTGAGTTGTCAAACAGTCAGTTGAGGGAGCCGACCCGTGAGATTGTGCATTTTGCTAATATGGAGGAGTTACATTTCTTTAATCCAAAGACCATTTTCCTCTGTTCGCCAGGACGGGACAATTGCAGAGAAGATATTCTATGGACTCCTTCTCCTCTTCATCCCTACAGCTCCTGCAGAAGTCACTAGTCGCAATCTTCAGTCTCACTGCATGTCTAAGGGCACTGCTACACGTTCAATATATGTATGTATATTGAACGCGATCCAATATCGCGATTTTTATTGAACGTGTAGCATGCGGTATTGATGGATCGCGATCCATATCGCAGAATGGCCTGAATTATGGAATCCAGATCGCGGATCGTGGATCGCGTGATAAATAGCATTTTCATGATACAGGGTGGGCCATATGAGTGTTGGCGATTTAATTCTTCAACTTCTCGGTAACGCGCGGCTCGGGAGGTAGCGGGGGGATATGTTGTTCGCTGCGCCGCTTCCTGGAAATTTAGTCGAAATGGAGCCGTACACGGGAGTGCAGCGTGCATTTTGTGTCCGATCGTATTACGAAAACAATAAATCAGTGATTACTGCACGACGTTTGTATCGGCATGAACACGGTTTACACGATTTAAGTGAAGTTCCAAGCGCCAATGTGATACGAAAATAGATCAGAATGTTCGAAACAACCGGCGCAACAGTCAACACGTAAGAGAAGTCAGTCTTTGGATGTCAAAAGAACAACTTTACGACGAATTTTGAAACGTGATTTGCATTTGAAGGCTTATAAGATTTAGATAGTCCAAGAATTAAAACCCGGTGATGCCAATAACCGACTTAACTTTGTCAATTTGATGCTAGAGCGGTTCAACAATTTCAACAACGTGATTTTTAGTGATGAGGCCAATTTTCACCTTAATGACCATGTGAACAAGCAAAATTGTCGGTTCTGGTCCGAGACTAATCCCCGACGCTTACACGAACGTCCACTTCACAGCCCTAAGCTTGTCGTGTGGGCTGGGATAACGTCAACCGGTATTATTGGACCATACTTTTTTGAGGACGAAAGAGGGCATGCGATGACGGTTAGAGCGAACAATTATTGCAACTTGCTAGCAGACTTTTTGGTGCCAGCTTTGCAAGAACTTCAAGACAATACCTCGAGGATGTGGTTTCAACAGGATGGGGCCGCATGTCATACGGCTAGGGTATCCATAGAGCTGCTGAAAAATGTTTTTCCTGGAAAACTCATTTCGAAAAGGGGGGATATTGAATTGGCCCCACGCAGCCCCGATCTCTCTCCATGCGATTATTTTCTATGGGGCTACCTCAAATCGGTAGTCTACGAGAATAATCCGACCAATTTAGAGCAGTTGAAGAGGAACATTATTCAGGAAAGTAACAAAATACTGAGAACAACTTTTCAATGAGTTTTCCAAAATTTGCGACTTCGGTTCCAAGAGTGTCAAGCAGCCGAGGGAAGCCATTTGGACAACATTATTTTTAAGTCTTAAAAATTCCCATGCTTCTACTTTTTAAAAATACAAATATATTTTTTTTATGTTTCGTAGTTTTTTTTTTTAACTGAATATTTAAACCGCCAACACCCTTATGGCTCACCCTGTATTAGATCGCGGTACGTTAATAAGAAGTGAAATAAAGCATAAAATAAAAGACGCAGTGCAAAAAATTTAACAAATAAAAAGCACAAAATGTTACTATTATTAAGCAAGCAAAATAGCTAAACAGGATTTTTTTTTTTGGTTTTCTCACGACATTTTTTAATAACCGATCTGAACTGCTCAAAAAAACGTAAATACAGACGCGATAAATATTGAACATGTAGCATACGCTCGTGATCCATCAATCCATTAAAATTGATCGCGATCCAAATATCACAATATATATTGAACGTGTAGCAGTGCCCTAACAATCAGACAGTGTCCCGTCATGACGAATACAAGCATTGAGACGTCGGGTCTTGGTTGCGACACCAGTGTGTGTGAAGGCTTCCGAGCTAGACGAGGCCACATCTGTTTGGATTGATTATAGCCCTGGACAGACGCCCACCTACCATTTACTGCTAAATATGCTCTATTTTGTAGCAGGAGCTTGCAAATGGCTACAGGCATGCTCATGAACTCGAACTCGGCTGGAGTGTGTAAGGTTGACCCTAGTCTTGCAAGTTCGTCTGCTCTACAGTTCCCTGGTATGTCCCTATGGCCCGGCAACAAAATAAGGTGAATATTGAAATGCGGCGCCATCTCGTTAAGAGATCTGCGGTATTTCAGGGCTGATGTTGAGTTGAGGAAGACAGAATCCAGAGATTTAATGGCAGCTTGACTGTCACAGAATATGGCTACAGACCCATAGAGTAGCAGAGGTGGTAAGCATACTAGCATAATCAATTTGGTATCTCCTGGCTGCGAAGAAAGGGTTGACAATATATGTTAGTGCCACAATTTTCAGACCCTTTTTCTAGTTAGCCCAAGTTTTACTTGGGTGTCCCAGGAGGGCGTTGGCAATCGCATTGTAATATGCCCAGTGTGTCGCGGGTAAAGCCTTCACGGCGAAACTCACGTTAAACTCTCGTGGACTTCTGTCACAGAATATGTTAATCCCCACCGTTCTAATGAGGTTATACCTGAGCCATTCTGCCACTTCCTTAATAGCCAAAATTTCGGCCTGATAAACACTACAGTGATTAGGTAATCATCTTTTTATACTTAGCCTTAGGTATTTAGAGTGGACCCCGAAACCTACCTGATTATTTAATTTTGAGCCGCCAGTGTAGAAGCCGACATACAGTCTGTGCCAAAAAATGATGGTGCAATGGCACGATAGCAATCAGGTGATTCGAATCGATTCGTTCACAAAGAACCTTCTTTTGATTGACTCATTTTGGAGCACTTGGCAGTTTTGGAGCCATTTGCAGAGGTTTATGTCTTTCGAAACACCGCATACGATTTTGTTGAAATTTTCTTTGTATCAGTTGAACATTTTATGATCTTCGGGTGTGAAGGCAACTAATTGTACGATCTGTGATGAATAACACACATGATGGGAGAGAAGAAAGAAATATTGTATGAATAATAAAGAAAACGTGGTTTTTACAATGGAATACAAGGTTATAAAATGTCATTGCTCTTTCCTCGATTAAATGCAAAAGACCAAAAGAATATTATCTATTCTAAAAATTGGGCGTCAGAGGAATAGAGGCTCTATTCTTCATTTCAATCTTAAGGCAAATGTGCCAATTACTCCCGTCCAACAAATGTGAAGGAACAGTAATTTCCATATTAACGATATAAGTTGAACTTGTTCATTTGCGTTTATATTGTTTCTGCTATTATATGGCTAAAAAAAATATTTAAAGACAATGTGTTGCCCCTTCCAAAATGGAATCCCGGCCACGGCTTTAAGTGTGTGCGTATTTGCTTGTATGTTTAATAAGTATTAATACATACGAGTATTTTTATTAGATTGGCTCGCGGTCCATGTAAAATAAAGATGAAGTTCCATTGTCCACAGTTTGGACAGTTTAATAGAAATTGACAAAGTATTTCTTAAGATAAGTCCTTATTTGTAAGCTTAACCCTTCCGATAATGTAATTTTTATGATGTGGATTGCCTAATATTGCTCTTTTGTCACAATTTTTTATACAGGGTGGCGCAATAGAACGTGCATATTTAAAAAATATATTAAAAAAAAACCAAAGGTGTGGTTAAAATAAATCTAAGGCATTGTAGAGTAATAAATAGAGTTTATTTTTTAAAAATGACATCATCTAAATGGTGACCCTCTCTACGACGGCACTCGTCTAACCGCAAACGAAAATTATTGAAGACTTTCTTCAGTAATACTGGTGTAATGGCTGCCATTTCACCACGGATATTCTCCTTGAGCTGAACGATGTTTCTTGGATTATTACTGTAGACTTTGTGTTTGAGGTATCCCCACAAAAAAAAGTCGAGAGGCGTCAAGTCTGGACTACGTGGGGGCCATGGAATATCACCTCTTTTCGAAATCAGTCTGCCAGGGAACATCTGCTTCATCACCGCCATGGAGTCATTTAATGTGTGACAGGTAGCTCCATCTTATTGGAACCAAGTTCTGGAATTCACTACTCTTGAACTTTAAATTTCTGGTGTTTGATTTTGGGATTTTCACTGTTTCAGTAACGACAATTTGGACGGTTTACGAACCCATTCATAAGGAAATGAGCCTCGTCCGAGAAAAAGATATTGTCAAAATTGGAAAATCGATTAAGCATTTCATTAGCAAATGCGAGCCTTGCTATGAAGTCAGACTCTTTCAATTCTTGTGTTAATTGCAGCTTATATGGATGCAGTTTAAGATCCAATGTTAAAATTCGTTGCAAACTTCGTCGCGATAATTGTAAGACAGACGATCTCTTGCGAGTCGACATTTGTGGATTTCCTCGTACTGACTCCATAACTCTCTTAACATTGTCTTCGGTCCTAGATGTTCTTGGGCGACCATTTGCTTGTGGTTTAAATGTTGAACCAGTCTCTTCAAAACGCTTTATCCATATTTTAATTAAATTATCACTCGGAGCTTCACTAATTCGTCGTAGTCCATATTCAGCACAATATAGTCGCCTAGTAGCAATATATGAACGAGAGTTCTCGTGAAATGCGCGCACGCGAAGTGCGCGACGCTTCCCGTCGAAGTGATTCATAGCGACTAAAACTCCATGAGCCGCCAACCCAACGATGTAGGCGCCCCCCTGCCCGCGCCTTTTCTACCCCGTAAAAAAAGATGATGCAATATGCACGTTCTATTGCGCCACCCTGTATAAAAAGAATTAGCTGAAAACATGTTTTAAATAATGTCCTGATTCTTACAAAAGGCAGATTCTGCAACACTTTTAGGCTTTCCAGTAAAATTTTGTTTTCATTTAAATTGTGAGCAGCCTTTATTACATGCCGATTATTTTATATTTCCAGATTATATACGGATTAACTTCTAAATTAGTTCTTTTTTCTTATGTGTTTTATCTTTAATTATCATACCTTCTTTAAAATCATATTATATATTTTTATGAATTTTATATTTAATTTCTATTACGTGTTTTTGTTTAACTTATAATTTTGAACAGATTAAATCTAATAGACGAATTCTGGTATATTTTAATTTACTTATAATTGGCCGGAAGGCTTTAAATTACAAGCCAAAAGTAAATAAATAAATAAATAAAATGATATGCGTGATTTTGAATCGTGTTTTTGAAAGTGTTTCGCTCAAAATCAAATTAATTGAGAAATAAAAATTGTTTTTCAAATCCCTTCTAAGCAGTCCTACTATTGCATTCCTTTAGAGTGATGATAGTAGCAATTTATTTTCGTGTCCCAGCCTAATATTTTTGTACCGCAATATGAATTGGATGCAGGAGGAGCAGCAGCAGGTAGTTACGCTTAAGTGTAATTACTGCAGCATCTGCCAAATTGCCTGCAACACATTTCAATCACATCGCACTAAACAGCAACGCATAACATACACAGTATAATGAGAATTTAACTTGAAACTAATGCATTTAAATTATTAATAATACATTTCGAACAGGATATTGCTAAAAGTTCATTCAACGTATAATAAAGTATCGGAAATCATTGGTAGATTGACAACCTGTAATGAGTAGACAAGCATTAATTTAATACTTGAAAAAAAATTTTTTTTTTTGAAAATGTAACAGTTGCGTTATTAGGAAATAGTTCTCTTGTAGAAGGAAAGCACCATATTTAATATATTTTTTATAAGCCGGTTAAAACGTAACAGAATGGTAACAAAATTTGTACCACACCGTAACCTGCACATTAATTCTAGTAGTGTGAAAACAACTTTCAATTGATTATCATATAATACTGTTTCCCAATGTCACCCTGTCCAATGCACAGCACAGGAACAGATAGACAGGCAAACAATTCTTCAGTACATGTCCCAAAGAATGTCCTTGATGGCCTCAGTGGATAGATATTGGTCATTAAATTTTCTGCTAAGCCCATTCTTTTCCAAATTTTCAGACTGACATCATTAGTTTTATCTATGGCGATGACAAAGTATCGTATATAAAATCATGTAGTTGTTAATGTTAGCATCTTAGCATCTCAAACGAGTTGGCATTTTGTTCGTCAAATCAAATAACTTGGTTTTGTGCTCAACTACCACCAGATTCACTTTTTTTACTCCTTCTCAATGTTTGAGCAGGCTGCAGTAACACCAGTGTAAGTAAGTAACTTACGGTTTTCATTAAAGATGATAGCAATCTAGTTTATTATGGTTTTCCTCTTATATATCTTTGGTTCCATCGTCTTTGTCGCCCACCACTGCTGCTTGGCAACTCCAGTTGAGGTCATAGTACAGGGTGTCGGTCGGGAAGGTGTTCTACTTTGTTTGTTTATAATTTTTAATTAAATGAAACAGAATGGATCTTATATTGATAAATGTTTTATTTAATGTCGGCAATTATGTATGGAATACAATATCAGATAAATGTCCGCCTCCTGTTAGCCTCACAAATGCGAGCCCCTTTGAGCACATTTTTCATTACATTCTCACACATTTCACGCGGTATTTCATTGATTTCATCACAAATATTTTGTTTGAGCTGCTCAAGCGTTTCTGGTTTGTTTTTATAAACCCTACTATTTAGATATTCCCACAAAAGAAGTCCGAAGCAGTCAAATCAGGCGACCATGGAGGCCAATCAACATTTCCAACCATTTCTTGAAATAACTTGTTGTGGAAAGAGGTCTCGCACTAATTCCATTGTAATCCTGGCTGTATGTGATGTGGCGTCGTCTTCTTGATACCACATGTTAATCAAGCCCAAAGCATGCAGTTGTGACGTTAAAGTATTTTCAATCATATCACGATATCGCTCCCCATTGACCAGTTACCGTTACGCCGTTTTCAGTTTCAAAGAAGTAAATTCCAATCATTCCTCCTGACCAAATTGCGCACCAGACTGTCTCTTTTAATGAATGCAAAAGTTACTAATGAATATTTTGAGGGTTTTCCATTGCCCCGAACCGACTAATCTGTTTATTCACATATCCATTGAAATGAAAATGTGCCCGTCTCTCATTATGATTTTTTTTTATGAAAATCAGGATTGTCATGGGCGAGCTGTAACATCCTATTGGCATATGTACGGCGGTGTAAATGGTCTTGTGGAGGAAGCTCTTGTGTCAACTGAATCTTAAATGGAAACAAATGCAAATCCTTGTGCAAAATTGTGGCCAAAGTTGTTCTTTGAAGACCAAACTCCTGAGCACGGCGTCGAATTGAGGTTGATGGATTATTTTCAACACTTTCTTGAGCAGCAGTAATGTTTTCAGCCGATCATGCAGTACGTTGTGGTCCATGCTTGGCCCTGTCAGCTACAGACCCTCTTCCTTCGAAATCATTCACTACAGGATAAATAGTGCGTCTTGTTGGCACGTTGTTTCTCCCAAAAATTTCACGTAACTTTCTCATCGTCACAGTAAACGATGACTGATTTTGATAAAATGTTTTAACGATTAAAACACGTTGGTTTATAGAATATTTTTCCATAATAAATTTGCTACGTCTCTACTTCACGGCTGCCAAATATGAACTGCCAAGACTAATATTTACCAAAATGGCAGCGAAACAAATTAGTGTACCTTCCCGACGGACACCCTGTATATTTAAGAACAAGAATCAGTCATGTGAAAAACTTTTTAAGCCAAATCCACCTTTTAATTTTGTGAACTTAACGCATTACAGCAAAGAAAGTGGATATCAGTCCGAAGTATAGTATTTTTGCAGACCCCATAAATGTTATGTGTGTGTATTTTCTGCTTCTTAGGAAGCTCTTTTTAGTTACACCAACAGGGCCGATGTAAGAATGTTAAATATTTTTTATATTTTTTTTTTTGTTTTTTTTTTTTTGTTTTTGGTACAAAAACTTAACATTTGTTAACATGTGCTTAAAATTGTTATTCATTAATAACTTATATTGGTTACTGACGTGAATTTGGATTAAAAGAAGAAGGTGTCATAATACTGATCTAAGAAGTTTTCATCGCTATATAGGATCGGGTGAAAAGGCAGTGAAAAAGCATCGCTCCTGCGACAAGCTCATGTTAAATTTATCGATGATTATAAATTGTTTTACCACTTCTAAAGCATGATCAGCGGATCTTTTTAACTTCCCTGTATGCTCTTTTTTAATTGGAATTTTTTCTGCACATAACTTTTTCTTATAGCCTCCTTGTGTTGTATAGAATCCTCCATATGAAAAAGTGCATACAAATTATTTAACGAAAATCGCCAATGATTGATTCATCTGAAATCGTTAATCACCTTATGGAAGTTGCCTACGTATAAGCCTTACCTTATAAGCGAATTTAGATCAATCTGATTTATTTTCCTTCCGTAACGATAATATAAAAGTTATCTTTGACGCAGCAAAATGCAAACTTAAAATAAAGCTTCGACAAGTAAATTCCATTACGATTGAAAGGAGCCACCAATGCAGCGCACAAAAGGGATCCACCGCTATCCCCACCAGTGGTTCTGTTATTGCGTTTTGCGCAATATAAAACTAAAACCTATAAAAGTTCTCGTATGCCCAATAAAAGGTTTGCGGCACAGATTTTAAGTACCTAAAAATTTAATTAAATTTTCTCTTAATTAAAATTGAATTGCACATAAAGTGAATAAATCAACAGTTGTTGCACAAAGCGATGATTTTGATATTATTTCACAGGAAGTTCAATTGAATCATTATCAAAATATTTGTTTGATTTGATGTCAATTGCACAAATAATATTTGGCATAAATAAATGTTTTGCAATTATCTCGATAATGTATTTAATGAAGCCGTGTCGACATCATCGGCCTGTCAGATAAACTCACAATAAATATTCTAATTGAAATTTTAATTATATTGTAGTGTAACAGATCAATAATAAGTAATTAAAATATTACCTTGCCCCTTTGACTTGGAGGTATCACAATTGTAACATTCAATTATGGGTATTATTGTAATTACGAGAAAAATATGTAATTATAAAATTAGTTTGAATTAGCACTACATTGTAGATATTGCTGTGGTAGTGAGAGGAAATATTTCCTATTTTTCGTATGATTTAAATATTTATAGAAATATTAAATAACGATTATATACATACGAGTATACAAAAATATATGCCCATTACATTTCGTGGATGGAACAGGGGAGGCATCTGACATCTAGTGAATTTAGAATGGTACAATTAAAGTGTAACAAAAGATGCATATCATAAAGTGTACAACGTAGAAGTACATAACATGTACAGCAATTGTAGAGGCAAACTAGATAGATCCAGGATATTCCTTTATACCTCTCTCACTGAAACTCTCGTCTCTTTCACGAAGATTCGGTACAGTCGATTTCCATATACTTCTCTCGAAATGAATTTTTCAACAGCAAAATCATTTGCTGCAGACAAGAACAGATGTTAACCACTTGGGTCTAGATCCGGACTATATGATCAACGTATAGGAATCTACCAATCAAGCTTCCAGAGTTTCTCGCGAGTTACTATGTGGCCTGGCATTATTTTGGTGGAAAGCAATTCCTTTCCTCTTAGCCATAGTTTTCAGCTACCGGATGATACCTTCCTTCAGACAGTCCTTCCTTCGAATTGTTGACAGCACAGATCCAAATTAAGAATTTGACTACAGGAGAGCAACTCATAGTAGATGATTGCCTGCCTACTCCACCACACATACAGTAAAATCTTCCTGATTTTCAATTTTGTCCATATTTATACTATAACCATTTTCACAGGACGTTGTCACAAATGACTCACATTTCATCACCAGTCACCGTCCACCTCAAAAATGGGTCAGTTTGATTTCGATACAGCAGCGATTTGCTGATGGAAATGCGGTCCATAAGGTTTTTTTTTGGAGTTAACACGTAGGGCACCCGTACATCGAGCTTCTTTTTGTCTCCAACCTTATTCAAGTGGTTCCAAACAGCTTTTTTGTGCAATCATTAACTCTTGGACAATTGAAACAGTGTCCAGTACTGAAGTAATTCAAAAAGAATAACATTTCATCACTTCCAACACCGCAATACAGGGTGTCCGTCGGCAAGATATACTAATTTGTTTTGCCGCCATATTGGTAACCATTCGTCTTGACAGTTCATATTTGGCAGTCGTGAAATAGAGACGTAGCAAATTTATTATGGAAAAATATTCGATAAACCAACGTGTTTTAATCGTTAAAACATTTTATCAAAATCAGTCATCGATTACTGTGACGATGAGAAAGTTACGTAAAATTTTTGGGAGAAGCAACGTGCCAACAAGACGCACTATTTATCGTGTAGTGAATGACTTCGAAGAAAGAGGGTCTGTTGCTGATAGGACCAAGCATGGACCCCAACGTAATGCAAGATCGGCTGAAAACATTACTGCTGCTCAAGAAAGTGTTCAAAACAATCCAACAACCTCAATTCGACGCCGTGCTCAGGAGCTTGGTCATCAAAGAACAACTTTGGATACAATTTTGCACAAGGATTTCCATTTCTTTCCATTTAAGATTCAGTTGACACAAGAGCTTCTTCCACAAGACCATTTACGTCGCCATACATTAGCCAATGGGATGTTACAGCTCGCCCATGACAACCCCGATTTTCATGAAAAAATCACACATTTCCATTTGAATGGATATGTGAATGAACAGAATAGTCGGTTCGGGGCAATGGAAACCCCTCAAATTATACATCAGTCACTTTTGCGTTCATTAAAAGTGACAGTCTGGTGTGCAATTTGGTCAGGAGGAATCATTGAAATTTACTTCTTTGAAACTGAAAACGGTGTAACGGTAACTGTCAATGGAGAGCGATGTCGTGATATGATTGAAAACTTTTTAACGCCACAACTGCATGCTTTGGGCTTGATTAACATGTGGTATCAACAAGACGGTGCCACATCGCATACAGCCAGGATTACAATAGAATTACTGCGAGACCTCTTTCCACAACAAGTTTTTTCAAGAAATGGTGATGTTGGTTGGCCTCCACGGTCGCCTGATTTGACTGTTCCGGACTTCTTTTTGTGGGGATATCTGGAAAGCAAGGTTTATGGAAACAAACCAGAAACGCTTGAGCAACTCAAACAAAATATTCGTGATGAAATTAATGAAATACCGCGTGAAATGTGTGAGAATGTAGTGAACAATGTGCTCGAAAGGGCACGCATTTGTGGGGCTAACAGAGGCGGACATCTATCTGATATTGTATTCCATACATAATTGCCGACATTAAATGAAACATTTATCAATATAAGATCCATTCTCTTTCATTTAATTCAAAATTATAAACAAACAAAGTAGTTTATCTTCCCGACGGTCAACCCTGTATATGAAACGAAGGCGAGAGAGAAAAATTCAAATGAATTAGACATAATTCAATATGTTTATTTTGTTGAGATGGAAATGCTCACCGTGCGAGTTGTGCAACAAAAGTGGCTAATTTGTAATCTGCAACTTTGCTGTTAATATTGTATTTGCCATTTTCGTTTTTCCATATTTTTTGAAATTTCAATAATTCACGATAATCATTCGGATATTTATCCCACCAAGATATAGTTTGTGATATTACCTAAATTAGAGCGTTAAATTTTATAATATTTGACTTCATGTTTTCAGCAATAAATTTATTTCATTTATAAAATTCAAAATTAATTCATAAAATTTAAAATTAAGTATAAACCTGGGGGTTTACACAAACTTGACGTAGTCTTATATTTTTCCAGGCCATGGTAGGAGATTATAAATGGTTCATTCTTCCTGCTACCTAAAATTTGACTAATTTCCCATAAATTCAATATTTTCTCACATCTCTCAATTCGTACGACATTTTTTGGTCTATAATTCTTGTTAAAATCTTGAGAAATCGGTCGGCTGACTTTGTCTCTTCTAGTATCAATCGAATTACTCCAAAAATTCTTAAGTAGATAATATCCTCGATTCAGCCAAAACGAATTCCGTCGAACTTGACAAACGTTCAGGATTTGCTAAAGTCAGAGCACGAAAGCAAACTACATACGAGGGCAGTCCCAAAGCTAACCGACCTAATAAAGAATACGCAAAAAATTTTCTTTATTTTTCAACATAATCTCTTTTTATCTCAATACACTTTTTCCAACGATATTCAATAACTTATATTCTATTTTGTAGTACAGCTATGAAACACCTTAAATTACCATCAACCGTAGACTCGACCTTTTCGTTGATAGCAAATCTTTTACCACGGTGCTATTTTTTTAAGCTTGGAAATATAAAATAGTCCGAGGAAGCTCAATTTGTTGAATAAAATGTGTGATGAAACAATTCGAACTTTAATTCATTAATTTTGTCCATCGCATTAGTGGATGTGTGAACTGAAGCATTATTTTGATGAAACAACACTTTCTTTTCCGCCAAATGCAGCCTTTTTGACTTATCTTCATCACTTAAACGCTGCAATAAATTAGCATTCTTTCTGAAGATAATCAATAGAAATAATACCATGCGCATCCTACAAAAACAGACGCCATAACCTTGCCTGCAGCTAAAACCGTTTTCGCCTTCTTTGGGCATGATTCTCCAAAATCTAAAGTTTTGACTGTTTCTTCCTCTCAGGTGTGAAGTTGTGGACTCATGCTTCATCCAGAGTTGGAATTCAACGCAAAAATTCATCTTCATTGAGTTGAAACATCGCCAAACATTCTACCGAAACATCTTCACGACACTGTTGTTACCCTAGTGCAAGCAAACGCGGCACCCTTCTTAGGCACATCTTTCTCATCTTCAAATCTTCAGTCAATACACGATGTTTAGAACTTTTTGAAATGCTTATAATTTCAGCTAGCTTACGCATATTCAGCCGATGATCATCCAATACCATTTTCTTAATTTTCTTTCTAGCGTGGACACCTCAATTGGCCGACCACTTCGGTGTCCGCCTTGACAGCTCGTACGGCCTCGTTTGAAGTCTGCTACCAAATATTTTACAGTCATAAACGATGGTACAGACTTTCCTAGAAGAGAACCTAGCTAGGCTTCAATATTTGTTGGACTGAGAGCTTTCAAATGAAAAAATTAAAATACACAACGGTGAATTATTCTTCCCGTGTTTACAAATTCACTGAGATCGTTTACTTTTGGTGGTTCAAATGAAATTACTAAACAACGTGGCGTCTTGAAACTTGAAACATATTTTTTATAAGGTTGCCACTTTTCACCAAAATATTTTTTTTTTAACTACTGGTACCATCTGTACGTCATGTCGGTTAGTTTTGGAACCACCTCGTATTCGTGTCCCTCTTCTTATCTTCCACGCAAATTGACCGATTTTCCGAAAACCAATTTTTTTCCTATAACTCTTAATTATTTAAGTTGCTAACTGTTAGCAACATACATTTTTATTCATTCTATTGCTTTACAGTGTATCGTAATATTTTAGAAAAATTAACCAAGTAATTACACCCTTCTGGTGCCTTCCATACCGATTATCGATTTACTGCGCCTGCTCTTACCTTCATCTTTTGGACAGTTCCATTGAATTCATCCAAATTTGTCACATGACAAGCGTTTGATAAACTTAGTTTTAAGAATAAAATTGACCGTTTTAGCGAGGTATAATTTTCGCCTTGTAAATTTTAGTGTGTTGACAGCAATAACTTAAATTTTTGTCAATACCACATACTGTTGGAGATGATTGTGAGAAAAGCTGCAGTTAACACGACTGGTACCACCTTTAATAAAAGCCTTTTGTTACTCACATATACAGATGACATAGACATTGGGCGAAAACTGCGAGATGTTACTGCAGCCTTCTCAAGCATCGATAAGGAAGCATCGAAAATGGGTCTGGTGGTAAACGAGGACTTAGCAAAGTTATTGGTTTCAACGAACAAAGAATCTACTCGTTTGGAACGCTGACAACTATAAATTTGAAGTGGTGGAAGAATTTATCTACCTCGGTCCCCCGGTGTAAACAAAACTAATGTTGTCACTATCTAGATAAAGAAGAGAGTATTGTTTGCTAACAGATTTTACTATGGACTAAGCAAGCGATTCAATGATAAAGCCCTCTCTGGACAAACAAAAATCCTACTGTACCAGACGTTGGTTCAACCTGTCTTATTATACCTGTCTTATTATTAGTACTGGCAGTTTTCGAGAGGAAAATACTCCGGAAAATATATGAACCCATCATCGTTAACGGAGAGTATCAGCGTCTCATGAACAGTGAGCTGTATGAGCTATCTGCCGACATCGACGTGGTCAAACGCATTAGTATACAGCGATTGCGTTGGCTGGGTCATGTTGTGCGGATGGATTTGGGTCCACCAAATCGGTGTTCCAGCACCGAAAGTTTTCGACAACGAACTCTATGGATGGCGCAGAAGAGCGCGATCGAAACTCCATTGGAAGGACCTGGCTTTTAATGCAGTCGAAGCTTGGCGTGACGAATTGGAGGAGAAGCGCAGAAGATCGAAGCACTTGGAACAATTTTCCACGGGCGGCGTATAACAGATAAGAATGTCTATTTCAGTCGCCACCTAAAAGGAAGAAATTTTAGTGTGTTAACTGTAGTAGCTTAAATTGTTTTCAACAGCACTTCATTGTAACGTTTGATAAAATATGAAAAATCGATTGGATAATTCAACTTCCTAGTTTATCTAATTTAATCCATATTGTTCTGGATTCATATATCTCATTTAATTATATTAAAGGCATTCTGATGCATTAGTTAAGAGCATTTTTAAAATTAAACCCAGCGATTTACACTGCTTTTTCTGTCACTCCCCGCAGTTTTGCATTGTGGCAAAAAGACTTTGGTTTTAGGCACGTCTAAGTCAATGCATTTTACGCGAATTTCTATACTGATTCAAATAATCACATTTAATAACCAAAATAATCCTTGTGACAAGCCGCGCCAGCTCATAAAGGGAGGGTATACAACATCAAGGATTATTGTCTCCCTTTACTTTAATACAATTCGTGTTTCGCCAATGTAAATATTATATGTAAATTTACCCACGTAACAACAGCTTTTGTGAAAAATAATGCACAAAGGACATGCAATAACTTTCGCTTTCCGCCTACATCAGATACATCACCCAGCAGGCCAACATTGTACCGGACTGCATTCATTTACAGGAAACAAAAATACAAATATTTTTCACCAAATATGTTTAAATCGAGTAATAACGATTTCCTGGTAGCCCCCATAATAACACCAGATATATTGAGAGCGCAGAAAAATAGCATCAAAAATATTCAAATAACTGCATTTTGTATCAAAAAATAGTTTTCAGCAGAAACGCACAACTGTAAAAATATACATATTATGTTTTACTTTTTTGGCATAACTTCTGCTTTTTTTTTCTTTTAACAGCAGTAAATTGTTTGTAAATGGAAGAATTTTCAGCAATTTCCCACAATTTTGCTCTACATTTTTTTTATTTTTTTTTATTTTATATTTTTATTTTTATTTCTTTTGTTTTATTTTCGTTGCATATTTCATTAAGAGTATTTGCATCTGTAACCATCAACGAGTAGATGCGAACTGGGCTTTATATCTCTATCCGGCTTTACTGTAGACTCTACAATATTACATGGCCACACTTGTATGTGCACTTGTGTGTGTGCGCGTGTGTGTGTGTGTGTTTGTGTATGTGTGTGAGTGTAAAATATTTGACTTTTACAGGAAAATTGAAATATAAAATTTTTACATTTTTTGTTTGTATATTGCGATATATTAGGTATGCGATTGCACTTGTATGCCTGCATGTGCTTTTGTATGTGTGCAGATACAAACGGAATAGCTTATAGAGAACCGCATGCTTGTAAATAAAAACGTATTGATATTTGCTTAAGTTTACAATGTAAAGTAAGTGTATTTGTACGACTGGGCATATGTAGAAAAAGTAGGCTCTGTTTCGATAGAAAAAGAAAAAGGAAGCTGATGACGGTGTTTCCTACTCAAACAGAAGATGGGCTTGTTTTTATGAATATTCTCAAAATATTTTAAGACTATTCAATGGCAGTTATTACTTTTAATAATAAACGTTAAAATAGTCTTTCCTTTAATAACAAACCGTAAAAAAAGAGTCAAAAACCAGTGAAGAAATTTCTGTCAGGAGAAATTATTTACACTAAACTTCAACCAAAGTTGGGTTGGATGACTCATGGAGTTTTAGTCGCTATAAATCACTTCGACGGGAAGCGTTGCGCATTTTACGAGAACTCTCGTTCATATATTGCTACTAGACGACTATATTGTGCTGAATATGGACTACGGCGAATTAGTGAAGCTCCGAGTGTTAATTTAATTAAAATATGGGTAAAGCATTTTGAAGAGACCGGTTCAACATTTAAACCACAAGCAAATGGTCGCCCAAGAACATCTCGGACCGAAGACAATGTTGAGAGAGTTATAGAGTCAGTACGAGGAAATCCACAAATGTCGACTCGCAAGAGATCGTCTGTCTTACAATTATCGCGACGAAGTTTGCAACGAATTTTAACATTGGATCTTAAACTGCATCCATATAAGCTGCAATTAAAACAAGAATTGAAAGAGTCTGCAAGGTTCGCATTTGCTAATGAAATGCTTAATCGATTTTCCAATTTTGACAATATCCTTTTCTCTGACGAGGCTCATTTTGTTATGTTTGTAAACCGTCAAAATTGTCGTTACTGGAACAGTGAAAATCCCAAAATCAAACACCAAAAACCATTGCATAGTCCTAAAGTGACAGTATGGGCAGCAATCTCTGGCAGAGGAATAATTGGTCCTTTTTTCTTCGAAAATGCGCGGGGCCAAAACGTCACGGTTAATACGGAACGCTATGTTGAGATGTTGGACGGATTTTTGGCTCCAGAAATTGAAAGTTCAAGAACAGTGAATTCCAGAACTTGGTTCCAACAAGATGGAGCTACTTGTCACACATCGAATGACTCCATGGCGGTGGTGAAGCAGATGTTCCCTGGCAGACTGATTTGGAAAGAGGTGATATCCCATGACCTACACATAGTCCAGACTTGACCTCCCCACAGCCTAAACAACAAAGTGTTTCGAATTTATCCATACGAGGGCGAGCTGGCGTATAGATGGTGCCGGTAACTGGAAAACAATTACTTTTGTGGAAAGTGGCAACCTTATAAACAATATGCTTTAAGTTTTAAGACGCCATGTTGTTTAGTATTTTTATTTGAGCTATCAAAAGTAAATGATCTCAGCGAATTTGTAAACATGGAAAAAATTGCTCACTGTTATGTAGTTCAACATTTTCATGTGGAAGGTCTCAGTCCAACCAATATTAAAGCCGAGCTAGATTCCACTCTGGGGGCCCTTTGTTCCTTCGTTTATAGCTGTCAAATATTGAGCAACAGAGTTTAAACGAGGCTGTACGAGTTACCAAGAAAAACACCATCGTTTTCGATCAATTGAGCTGTCCACGAGAGACACGGTTAAGAAAATCCACAAAATCGTATTGGATGATCGTCGGCTGAAGGTGCGTGAGTTAGCTGAAATGATAGGCATTTCAAAAAGTGCTACATATTGTATATTAACCGTAAATTTTAAGATGAAAAAGCTGTGCGCAATATGGGTGCCGCGCTTGCTTTTAGCAGAACAAAAACAGCATCGAGAAAATGTTTCAGTAGAATGTTTGGCGATGTTTCACCGCAATAAAACCGAGTTTTTGTCGATTTATAACCAAGGATGAGGCATGTGTCAACCACACCACTTCACACTTGAGACAAAGGAACAGTCAAACTGACAAAGGAACAGTCAAAGGAGGGGACTGGAATTGGACAATCGTGTCCAAAGTAACCGAAGGCGATTTCACCTTAAGTAAAGCCATGGCATCTGTTTTTTGCGATCTACATGCAATTGTTTTTACTGATTCTCTTCAGAAAGCAAAAACCATCAATGTCGAATATTATGCCAATTTATTGCATCATTTAGGTGATGAAATTATGGATAAAAGTTCGCATTTGGCGAAAAATAAAGTGTCGTTTTATCAAAGCCAAGAAGTTCACACTTCCAAAAGTGAAAAGTGTACAGTATACCATTTCGTCATAGAAAGACTAACAAACGAGCAGCGATTGAAAATCGTTGAAATTTATTATCATAATTCGTGCTCTGTGATAAATGTGCATCGTTTGATACGACCATTTAATGGTCATCATAATCGAACTGCTGAATCAACAATTCGCGCTGTTATCTCCAAATGTCGCACCAAATTTACTTTGTTGGACAAAAAACCATCGACTCGGATGCGTAGAGTGCGCACCGAAGAAAATATTGCAGCCGTAGCGACCAGTGTTAATGACGATCGTGAAGTGTAAATTCGCCGCCGTTCTCAGCGATTGGGCATGTGCTACTTAACCACAAGGAATTTTTTGTTTTTGCCACAATTGGCTGAGTTGAACTTGGTTGACATGTGGTTTCATCAGGACGGTGCAACATGCCACACTGCTCGTGGAACAATGGATGTGTTGAGGGATAAATTTGGTGAGCAGCTTATCTCTCGATTTGGGCCTGTGAGTTGGCCCCCAGGATCTTGCGATTTAACGCCTCTTGATTATTTCTTGTGGGGTTATGTCAAGTCGTTAGTCTATGCGGATATGCCGAACACTATTGAAGCCTTACAGAATAACATAACACGCGTTATTCGTGGAATACAGGCCGAAATGGTCGAAAAAGTGACGAAAAATTGGACCTTCCGAATGGACATTTTGAGACGGAGCCGCGGACGACATTTACATGAAATTATCGTTACAAATTAAATGGCAAAGACCAATTTATCGATTCCAATAAAAAATGTTAATATATGATGCAAATTTGAGTGTTTTATTCGATTAAAAAAAAAAAAAACTACGATTAAAAAAATCACCCTATACATGTATGCATTTATAACTTCAAGATTGGATGTTATGAATTTTCATAACAGAGCTCTTAATTATAAAAATAGTAGCACAAATTCTATGGGCGCATTCAAAACTCTAGAATACTTACAAAATCTTTTCTTGAGCGACAGAAAAAAGTTGAAGAATACTCATATGAAGATGAAGATGTTGGAAAGATGAAGAAATTTCACAAAAATATCAATCGATTTTTTTTTATTCTTTTACGTGTTTTGGGTGACGCACGAATTGTGGTTGAAGCACAATGTCAATGTCAATGTTGATGGGGTTTCTTTTGAACCAGAAGTGCGCCGAAGGCGTATCGGTTTCAACATCACTTGGAGCAACTGCACGCATAGCCGGACGATGGAGCAACTGCGCACGTAAAAGGAGCACCGGCACACAAAGCCAGTCCGATTATGGTGGAGCTCCAAGAAACTTCGTTTCTGCTGGCCCCCAAAATCACCTGATCTGACTGTCTGGTGTAGTCTTGTTTCAGGGGGGTTATATCAAGCAAGAAATCAAAGAATTTGACTAAATTGAAGCAGTACATTAAAACAAAAATTAAAGCAATCTAGCAGTGAATAATTTTCTGTTCAAATGTCGCCTGAATGAGTGAATGAGCATGGAGGTCATTGACGGTGCATCATCTTGAAAACCAATTAGTTATATAAAATACAATTGGATTTGCTATACAATAAAATAAACCACAAGTGAAATACATTGATTAACAAAAACCAAAAAAAGTAATTTGAATTTCTTATTATAGCACACTCTGTATTACTTTCTGAGTTTAAAATTTTATACACATTCCATCTTATTCATAGAGGTGTTAAACAGAACACCCCAGTATCATTGAGTTCCTCTTTCTTTGTAATGATTTTGCAACAGATGAATATTTTTCTTACATCTGCATATCTCATTAATTAACTAATTATTTTTCTTGTTGTACCACATTAAACTTTTCTTCATCTCCAAACAGTAATATTTGTCTTACGATTACTGTCTGCCAATATCGTCTGTCGTCCATTGTCCTTCTGATAAAATTCTAATAATAACTTTTGTTCATTCCAGTCCTTCGTTTCATTTGTTGCCTGGCACTTTTCGCTGGCGCATTTTCGGTTTTTATCTGATTTCAGTTATTTTTCAAGTCTAATAACTATTAAATTCTAATTGAGTTTTTGGCACATAAAAATAAATTTGCTGTCTATCTACTTTACACCCGTCTCACTGGGTCTTTTATCGCTCTCTGCGTTTCAATGTTCTGATCCTGTTTTTATATTACGTTTCGCTCAGCTCCCTTTTATCGTCTAACCGTTTTTATGGAGCGAGCAACGACAAGAAAACAGAATGACAAACTGAATATTTTTGTTTGAAATATTTTTATAGTATTTGGCAAACATTTCAATAGTCATAAATTACAAAGTTTCCATAAAAATCGATGCCAAAAGTCTGCTAGAGCAGCGGAAAAAGTGCTGTGGCATGGAGGAGAACGTCCATAACGTTTAGATGTGAAATTATTTAATATCAATATCTCATGTAGTCAAATGGAAGACTATATCTGGACTATCTATCCATCTATGTATCAAAGAGGTGTCATTATCAGTTGTTATGGCAATAATAATGATGACAATAATAACAGTAATATCATTACAAGGCTATTAAATGGAAAATAAGTGCATAAATTTGAATGAAAATGACTTTTTATGTTAGTGAAGTACTTGTGTACAATCATATCGTTTTGAGGGCAATTTTGCTTACTATCATAACAGTGAGCATTAACATCCTTTCGGGATTGAATTTAACTGTTGCACCGCGTTGTATGCCATTATGCATCATCTTCTTTTCGGCCTTCGGTTGTTAACTATGCAAATAATCTGTAGCAGAAATTTGTTATTTAGCAATTAAGTTGGCTTTTTGACTTTTTAGGGCCACTTAATATTAAACAGTAAAATATGGCATCTTCAGTTGCTGCACCAGACCATTGAGCTCTCAGCCTCTACATTTCCGTCGGCCAAAGCATTCAACTTACAATTGCAAGCACAGTCATCATGTTCATCATTATCCTTATATGCAAAAAGACGAGTGGCTCTTTGTCCTCCCGGTCCATTCATCCAGCCAGTCGGTACTTAAATTCTTCGTCGTCGTTGTCGTCGTTCTCATCATCGCATAAATGTAATGAGATTTGTTTATTCTTTATTTTCGCAAAAAGAAGATACTGACATTTTAAATGAATTCTATTGAAATTCAGTCAGAGCTCTTTAAGTCCTTGGAGAGGGAAGGAAGGTTGTGAAAACAAGTTAAGTTTATTCAAAGCAGATTTGTGAAAACGGCGGGGTCTGTTTGCTGTTCAAACATTAGAAGTGCAGTGCTTTAAATGCAATTTTCTTCCATTTGCTGCCATTAACGAAATATATGAGGATGCATAGTTTAAGTAGTTCTTTTCAAAGACCAGGAGGGCAGGGGACGTTCTGATAACTTGTTGAATTGGTATAACAAAGTACTAAGATTTAAGTGAGTTTAGAGAAGCTCTTGCAGGATGTCAATGTATGTTAAACAAAATCGTTAAATGTGTAATGCAAAATATTTGTATGAAACTCTTAGATATTCGTGAGTAATTTGTGGATGTTTTATGCAAGACGCTTAAAGGAAACCGTTGTCGAATCGGTTGTAGCTTTAGAATTTCCAAATAGCAATTTGTCTGCGAGAACAAAGAGCGGAAAAATATTAAGAAAGTGAACGTAAATCCTATTAGAATGAGAGAATATACAAATAATATTAATTTTCTGAGAAAAATTCCAAAAATATTCGACTGCCTGTAATTGTTGTTCGTTATGGATAGTCGTTCGTTCATTGTAATTGGATAAAAATTTAATAATATTTAAAAGTAAAACCTATAATGTTTATGAGGGAGTTTTAAAGGATTTCGATTTATTTTTATTCTGAAAAATGATATTTTTAAGCAGTGACTAGCTAAGTTTAAAACACACCAAAAAAATTTATATAAAGGGAAAACTTGACGTTCCCAAACCGATTTCAGCACCACAATAAAGTAAAAATTATAGATTTTCGAAATAACTAATTAGACTGACCGTAAGATGTGTTCCTAATTTATAGAGAAGGCCCTAAGTCTTCAGAAGAAAAGTACTATTTGAATGCTCTGCATTAACAGGGAATAATTTAAGTGCACTGTGTCCTGTGTTTAGAAAAAAGGCGATCCAAGTGTTTGTAAAAACCATCGCGGTATCAGTCTTTTACCCTTTGCTTATAATATCCTGTCGAGTGTGATGTATGAAAGACTAAAACCGATTCTAACCGATCTGATTGGACCTTACCAGTGTGGCTTTACATCTGGTAAATCAACAACTGACCAGATATTCGAACTAGAACAAATTCTGGAGAAGACCCAGGAAAAACAGATCGACACGTACCATCTTTTCGTCGATTATAAAGCTGCCTTCGATAGCCTGATACGGCAAAAACTGTATGAGGCCATGTCCAAGTCTGGAAATCCTACGAAGCTTATACGTCTTTGTATGATGACGCTAACTGACACGAAGTCTTCAGTAAAGATAGGCAAAGATCTCAGCGAGCCTTCTTACATCAAACGAGGATTAAGGCATGGCGACAGTCTGTCCTGCAACCTCTTCAACATACTGATGGAGATGATTATGAGGAAAGCTGCAGTTAACACGACTGGTACCATCTTTAACAAAAGCCTAACATATGGCTCGCATATGTTGATGATATATAGGTAGACATTATTGACAGAAAACTGCGAGATGTTACTACAGTCTTCTCAAGCATCGAGAAGGAAACAACGAAAATGCATCTGAAGGTAAACGAGGATAAAACAAGTTATTGGTTGCAACGAACAAAGAGTCTACTCATTTGGGACGCTGTGTGAACGCTGACAACTATAATTTTGAAGTGGTGGAAGAAATCATCTACCTCGGTTCCGCTGTAAACAAAACGGATGATGTCAGCATGCAGATAAAGAGGAGAGTATAGCTTCCTAACAGATGTTACTATGGACTAAGTAAGCGATTCAGTGATAAAGCCCTCTTTCGGCAAACAAAAATCTGACTGTACCAGGCATTTGTTCTACCTGTCTTGTTATATGGCGCAGAATCTTGGGTTATGACGCAAGCGGATGAATCAGTACTGGCAGTTTTCGAGAGGAAAATACTCCGAAAAATATCGACAGTATCGGCGTTACGGACGGTATCGGCGTCGCATGAATAATGAGCTGTATAAGCTGTGTGCCGACATCGACGTGGTCAAGCGCATTAATATACAGCGATTGCGTTGGTTCGGTCATGTTGGGCGGATGTACCCAAATGTTCCGGCATGGAAAGTTTTCGACAACGAATTCGATGGATGGTGCAGAAGAAGACGACTAAAACTCCGTTGGAAGGACCAGCCTCTTGCAGTACTATCAAAGCTTGGTGTGACGAATTGAAGGAGAAGCGCAGAAGATCGAACATCTTGGACTTATTTTCTCCGGACGGCGTATAATAGATAAGGATGTCTATTCCAGTCGCCGCCTAAAAAGGAGAAAAAGAAGATATGGAGTTTGGCAAATTTGCCTACTCAAAATAAAAATATCGATTAAATCTTTTATCTCTTACAAATGATGTTCATATTAGGTGTCCTTACAAATGTAGAACATATGCAATCAGATAAGGAGAAAACATGTCAACAGAACTTGTCTGTACAAATTTTGGATTTCATTTGTTGGAATACTGCACGAAGTATGTTGGAAGGTGCATATTTTGTTTTTCAAGACGCCGTAAACGTTTTGAAGCTCTCGATGACCTTCTGCCGCCGTTTTCTTCAAATAGAAGAAGAAAACCAATTCTTCCCGCATATGACGATTATTTGGCACAAAATCATACATTTTCACACAACCAAAAGAATATGACGTCAAATATTTTGTCGAAGCGGTATGTTTACCAAATGCTTAAGCCTGGCTCACGACGTTTAGGTTACGGTAGAACCGACTAGCGCCATCTATTGACAAACAGCGGGAAGTTAGTTGCGCAACTAATATGCGTATGTTGTCGTCAGCGGTCTATGCTTGTACGGTGAATTATAGTCATCTTAAAATACGTTTGTGTAGGATCATGGAATTTATTAGACCGATCGATTAGTATCAAGCACCAATCATGACTTTGAATTTTATGTTTTAATTCCCTACTCAATACTTGTCCAAAATGTTCTGTAGTTATCTAAAGACCAGGATGAATATTTGTATTATATCTATAGTAAAAGCAACCGCTTGGGAACTTTAATACCTGCATCTTTTCCAAACATTAGACTTTTCAATATTTTGTTATTCTTCAATATTACTATTCAATATTTTGTTATTATTTTGCAATATTTTATTATTATATACATACATATACGAATTGATAATATAACGCATATTATTGTGATGACGTTTTTAGGCACGACCAATCATTGCATCTCAGATTTCCTAAATCCCCTTGAATCAAATATCTCAATTTTCAAATATACGAGTACAACACATTTGAAATAAACAGACTGTCGTAATCTGGAATTTTGAATGCACAACCATTTAACAATTTATGTATTTAATTTTTGGAAACTACAACATTGTAAAGCACGATAATACACCTGAAAATGTGATAGCTTATTTAACATGCACATTTGACATAAACTTTACCGGTTCCCCCAAAGTAGATTATGTGCTCATCCCTCCTCTCCACCCTTGGGAGCAGGGTGTTTTTTAAACTTTTCAGTTCTGGAACGACAAAACTGTGGCGGCGACAGAGAGCGAACGAAAAAGTCACGTTTACCTGCAGTAATTTTGTGAATTGCTTCTTACCGTAATTACAGTTACGGAAAAGTTGCGAAAAACTCCGTATTAACATGTATGCAACGAATTAAATATGTGTGCATGCATTCACATGTGCCTGTGTACAAATAACAATATATATACACACACATATATATGTATATGTATGCAGATATTGTCAAATTTTCATATAATAAACGCTCCTAATTAGCAAATTATGAATTGTGAAAATGGGATGGGTTTTATTGCGGACTGCAGTGGATTATTAAAACTACAAATTTAAGTGTGAAATTGGTTTGAATTTGGTGATTATTAGACATTAGGGTTGTGTTGGATAACCAGGGATCAAAACGAAATTGCTTTATCACTAAACTGCAATAATAAAATGCATGTTTTGCAACTCTCAACAACTTTTGTGTATTTAGGTAAGCTCTATTATGGGAAAAGTTGGTAAACCATACCTGTCTAAGCTAGCAGAAAGAAGAACACTAGAAGTGCTTCCAATAAGGAAAAACGTCTTACATTACTGTAAAGATGTATGAAATCAACCAAATTAATTTACTTGAAGCATTTCAATTTCGACGAAATTTGATTCTTAAATTGCTTTCTAAAAAACCATAATGTATGGCAATTTCTAAAATTTTCGATTCTTCTGATTCCCCATTCTGTAGCCGACCCGACGTATAGACGTGCCAGTAGTTAAAAAAAAAAATATTTTGTTGGAAAGTGAGAACCTTACAAATCATATGTTTTCAGTTGTAAGGCGCCACATTGTTTAGTATTTTTATTTAAACCATCATTAGCAAACGATCTCAGTGAATTTGTGAACAGTATTTGATTCTCTATTTCCATTTGAAAGATCTCAGTTAAATTAATATTAAAACCAAGCTAGATTTTACTCTGGGAGGGTCAACTCCCTCATTTACGTCTGTAAAATAATGACTAGCTGAGTTTAAACGAGGCCGTACGAGCTGCCAAAACGAACACTGCACTGATCGACCAACTGAGATGTTCGCGCTAGACACGGTTAAGAAAATCCACAATAATACTCGGCTGAAGATGCGTGAGCTAACTGAAATGATAGGCATTTTAAAAAGTGTTATACGTGGTATATTGACCGAAGATTTCAAGATGAGAAAGCTGAACGCAAAATGGGTGCCGCGCTTGCTTTCGGTAGAAAAAAACAGTATCGTGGAGATGCTTCAGTAACGTGTTTGGCGATGTTTCTCCGAAGCGAAATTTTGCATCGATTTATAACTATTGATTAGACATGGACCCACCATTTCACACCTGAGATAAAGGAACAGTTAAAGCAGTGGATTGGAATAGAAAAATCGTGTCCAAAGAAGGCGAAGACGATTCCATCTGCAGGCAAGCAAGGTCATGGCATCTGTTTTTTTTTTTTTTTTTTTTTTTTTTTGAGATGCGCATGGGAGTATTCATATTGATTAAGGAAGGAAAAACCATCAGTGGCGAATATTTTGCTAATTTATTGCAACGTTTAGGTGATGAAATTGTGGCAAAAAGCCCGCATTTGGCGCTAAGAAAAGTGTTGTTACATCAAGACAATGCTCCAGTTCACTCATCCGATATTACGATGACCAAAATTAATGAATTAAAGTTCGAGTCGTCATCGTCGTACACCCTATTCGCCAGATTTTGCTCCTTCGAAATATTTTCTATTTCCAAACTTGAAAAAATGGCTCGGTCATAAAAGTTTTGCACGCAATGAAAAGGCGGAGTTTGTGGTCGATGGCTATTTTGAGGAGTTTCGCAGTTCTTGATATAAAGAAGGTGTAGAAGCTATTGAATATCGCTGGAAAAACTGTGTCGAGCTAAACGAAAATTATTTTGAAAACTGTTTCCCAAATGTTTTCCAACGTTTTTGTGTCTTCTTTGTTTGGCCGGCTAGTTTTTGGACCGCCTTCGCATAACCATTCGAAAACGCAAAAAAATTTTTAAAAATATCCTACAAAATTATGGATATTTTTAAATGAATGTCTATATCCTTCACAGAATCATTTTGCCTATAAGAATCCAATCTTTTAAAGGACAGATTAAGAATTTCTTTAAGTAGAATTCCATTTTTCTCGTAAGAACCTTGCAAGCGAACACATTTCCGGAAATTAAATGTTTCTAAAAACGCTTTACAACTTCTCTTTAAGGGCATTGATTTTGTAAGATTTAAGTTTTTCAGGTTGGCAGCACTGGTTGGTAATGGCGTCCAAACGTCATCTATCAAAGTGAAAAGTGTACAGTATACTCTGCCATTTCAGCATGGAAAATTTAACAAACGAGCAACGATTACAAATCGTTGAAATTTATTATCAAACTTCGTGCTCTGTGACAAATGTGCAACGTTTGATACGATCATTTTATGGTCGTCATAATCGACCTGCTAAATCAACAATTCATGATGTTATTTCCAATTATATAAAATTCAACTCACGCAAGAATTGAAGCCGAATGATCTACCACAGCGTCTAATTTTTGGTGAATGGGCCTTACATAAGCTCAATGAAAATCCGCTGTTTTATCGAAAAATTGTGTTCAGCGATGAGGCTCATTTCTTGCTGAACGGATATGTAAACAAGCAAAACTGCCGCATCTGGAATGATAAACAGCCACATGCTGTACATGAATTACCGATGCATCCCGAAAAAACAACAGTCTGGTGTGGTTTATGGGTTGGTGGCATCATCGGTATATTTACATTTATTAGATTATGATTTTAAATTAAATACAGGGTGGGCCATAAG
>JAHXMU010000687.1:457312-475378 GCA_019455685.1 Philornis downsi | reverse complement strand
TGGCGTTGCCAGATGGGTCCGTCGAATATGGGCAACCCTGTATGCTTAGGAGGGGGTTTCGTAATAGAGATGAGGAAAAGATAACGAAAAAGACAAAAGATACATTATTTCGGGTTTTATTCGTATGTTGGGGGCGGCTGGCGAAGTGGTCTGGCAGCTGGCGGTTGAAAAAGATCAAGTATCCCGCTGCTTTCAACCAAGAGACCTCCTTGCCTCGCTGGGTTGCCATATGGGCGTAACAAAATAGTGGTTTTTATCGTTACATGGTTGATTGAAGGGGCTCTTACACAGGCAAATAAATAGTTAATTTTAACTATTTACAATTCAGTGCAATTTAACTTAATTCAGTGTAACTTGATATAATAGAATTTTAATTCAAAACAATACAATTTATTTAAAAGCATTTCAGTTCAAAAATTCAATTTAATTCATAATTTTAGAATTCGTAATTTACTTTACTTTATGAAATTCATTTTTCAATTCAATTTCAAATTCATACTTTAATTTACTTTACAAAATTCATTTTTTTTTTTAATTTTTAGGAAGGAAGGATTAACTGCGTTCAACAATTGGAATTTTCTCAAATTTTAGTTAATTCAGTGAAAAAATAATCATTTTTTTTTTTTTAATTTTTTTTTAAAAATCCGCCACAAAATACGGTTGTTGCAAACATTTATATTTAAATGCATTCTTCTTCAAATTTTATATACAGCAGTTTCTGATAACAGAATTTAAGATTCCTTAAACTTTAAAATGTATTAAGTTTTATTTTCCTTGTATTTAATTGCCAGCCTATTATCTACATATGTATATGTATCGATGAGTATTTTTCTGTGTGTGTGTGTGTGTGCCTACGACTCATATCACATACAAACACAATAGCAAATGCAATTGATATCAAACACAAATGAATGCGCACAATCAACTTTATTGTTATTTCCATGTGCAGACGCAAAAAGGAGAAAGTCGGCTGGCCTTACAGGAGGCCTGTGAGACAGGCATATTACAGATGTAATAAACTTTAATTGCGGATGTAATAAACTATTCCCTTTTTATAGTGTGTGATGTATTAAACTCTTCCCCTTTGACCCCACACTGACGGCAGAAGTTTCGATTTCAAGTGAACTTTGGCAACCAAATATTTTTTGATGGTCAATGCGGGGACATGAAAAATCGACCAAAAATCGTGAGATTTTTAGATGAAAATCTGTTCGTCAGCGGCGCTTACTTCAGCGCTTGAAGAATTCCATCACAGTAGGAAATAAAAAAATCAAATAGTTAATAATTGACTAAGTAAATGAAAGGAAAATTGAAAGGAATAAAACACATTACGACTTTTTTTGTTGTCTGATACGCTTACTTCCATTTCGAATTTTTACCCAATTTTGCGAGGCGAAGAATTTCGTCAAAATAGAGATTTAATACACCTGGTTGATTGAATTTGCTGTGCTAAGAATACTAAAAGAATGAATTCATGCGAAGCAAATAAGTTTCTAGCGACCAGAAATTTGATAGAAAAGAAAATTATAGCACCAACCACATTCCTTAATGGATTATATTCCCCAAAAAATTAATTTCCATTAAATTGAAAGCATTCGAAGATAATTTCGAAAAGGACTTTAGGTCAGGAATCTGATACACGAAAAGGCGAAGAAGTTAATACATTGAAAGGATCACAAGATGTAATATTTGTGGGTTCAACATTTCTTTCAAAACATTGTTTGATTGTTTAGTAAATTATGCAATTAGAAATGAAATTTTACAATAAATAATCCAGTGGTTTTGGTCGATTTCTCGCATTTAATTTGGGAAATTTTTAATTAAATTTTGGCCAATATTTTACTTCATTTTGGGACCATTTTTCGTTTAAGTTTAGACATTTTTTCATAATATTTTTTGGGTCATTCTTTGGTGATATTTTGACCAATTTGTATTATTTTTTTTTTTTTTTTGGTAAAATTTCAATAAATTGGTTGGACCATATTTCGTTAATTTTTGGGCGATTTTTTGGTTCATTTTCCGTGCTTTGAAAATTTATAGAAAATTTGGCTATATTTTGACCAATTTTTATTAATTTTTTTTTTTTGGTAAAATTTCAATACATTTGTTGGACCATTTTTCGTTAACTTTTGGGCGATTTTTTGGTTCATTTTCCGTGCTTTGAAAATTTATAGAAAATTTGGCGATGTTTTGACAATTTTTTTTTTGTAAAATTTCAATAAATTTGTTGGACCATTTTTCGTTAATTTTGGTCGATTTTTTGGTTCATTTTCCGTGCTTTGAAAATTTATAGAAAATTTTTCGATATTTTGACCAAATTTTTTTGCGCAAGATTTTAATTAAATTTTTGATCCATTTCTCGTGATCCATTTCTTTGTGTCATTTAATTTGGAAACCATTTTGAAACCATTTTCCGTTTATGTTGGGACGATTTTTCATAATATTTTTTGGATCGTTCTTTGGTGATATTTTGAACAGTTTTTATTAATTTTTTTTTTATTTGTACAATTTCAAAATTTGTTGGGCTATTTTTCGATAATTTGTAGGTGATTTTTGGGTCATTTGCCGTGCTTTGAAAATTTATAAAAAATTTAGCGATAGTTTGACCAATTTTTTTTTTGTTTTGCGCAAGATTTTAGTAAAATTTTTGATCCACTTCTCGTTAACTTTTTGGGCGATGTTTCATAATATTTTTTTTTTCTTTTTTTTGTGCTTTCAAAATTTATAAAAATTTGTTGAATTTGTATAATCCAGTGGTTTTGGACGATTTTTCACATTTAATTTGGGAAACCAAAATGGTCCCAAATTTTCCGTTTATGTTTGGGCGATTTTTACACTTTTTGGGTCGTTCTTTGGCGATATTTTGACCAATTTTTATTAATTTTTTGTTTTTGGGAAAATTTCATTAAATTTGTTGGACCATTTCTTGTTAATTTTTGGGCGATTTTTTGGGTCATTTGCCGTGCTTTGAAAATTTATAGAAAATTTGTTAAACTAAAATATATTTTGGGTCATTCGCCATGCTTGGAAAAATTATAGAAAATTTGGCGATATTTTGACCAATTTTTTTACTCAAGATTTCAATTAAATTTTTGGTCCATTTTTCGTTAACTTTTGGTCGATTTTTCATAACATTTTTTTTTGTTATTTTTTCCCTTGATTTGAAAATTTATAAGATTTTGTTAAATGTAATTAATCCAGTGGTTTTGGACGATTTTCACATTTAATTTGATCACAGATTCGAACTCAGCTCACTAAATTGTCCCTAGAAAGATATTTGGTTGCTCCAGTTCAAAACATTGTTGGCTGGTGTCAATAAAAACTACTGTAATAATAAGCTAGATTAAATTTAAATTTATATTTTTAGAATTTTATTAATTTCTAAAAATTAAAATTTCTAGATTAAATTGCTAGAAGGCAATATGGAATGTGATTGACAGGACTAGCGACTGCTAAAGCAGGCCTGCTATTAGGCCTTATATTTTCCCGCCGGCTTACAATTATCAAAGCGCGCTTATGTATGCGAATCTGTTATTATCTGCCTGATAACACTTTATTATAAATTCGAAACGTACAATGTAAACATTTGATGAGCTCATTAGTGTTAAACAATGAATGACGATGGTTGGTTTCATATCGACCGAACGCAGTATGAATGCGGACATAAAAATGCGAGAGATCTTCAGTTTATCAATGTTTGCATTTATGTTGAACAAAATGCAGCAATTAACTACTTACATGTGTAAATAATTGCTTAAGGATGTATTCTATTTACAATTTGAAATAATTCGGTGAACGCACACGCACACAGACTCACATTTGCACAGACAAAACTACATCTGATGATGATTTAGTTCATCAAAATTTTCTAATAACCTTCGTTGGTACTATTGAGCTAATTAACCTATTATATGCTGAGGATTATTAAGTCAACGAATGTTTATGATACCACACAAATGCACACATAAATTTGATATAGGGATTATAAGGATAACAAATATCAAATATTCTCAAATATTTACATACCCAGTGCAGAAATTTTATCAACGTGAACTAATCTATAGATTATTTGAGAATGAAAGCAGCGATCTAAAACATTTAAAGTTTATTTAATAATAATTAACTAAGGGCAAGTAAAACAAATTTTTATAACAAACACAATCTATCAACTATAAATAAACAGTTGTTAATATCTATATAGACAAGAGCGGTCCCAAACCTGACCCACCTAACAAAGAAGACACAAAAAAGTTGTAAACAATTTTCTTCATTTTTCAACATAATCTCATTTTAGCTCGATGCACTTTTTCCAGCAACTTTCAATATCTTCTGTACCCTGTTTATAGTAAGAACTGTTAATGGCCGCAGATTTCATCCCTTCACTGTTGACAAATCTTTTACCACCTAGCCAAATTTTCAAGTTTCAAAATAGCAAATAGTTCAAAGGAGCTAAATCTGGCAAAAAAAGGTGCGTAATTAAGCTATTTGAACTTTAATTCATCGATTTAGTGTGAACTGTGGTATTGGCTTGATGAAACACCGAATTTTTTTGCCAAATGCGTTCTTTTTTCCATAATTTCGTCACCTAAATGCTGCCATAAATTAGCATAATATTCGCCTTTGATGGTGTTTCCTTTCTGAAGATAATCAATAAAAATAATCCTATGAGCATCCCAAAAAACATACGTCATTACCTTGCCTGCAAATGGAATCGTCTTCGCCTTCTTTGGACACTATTCTCCCATTCCATTTCACCGCTTTGATTGCTTCTTTGTCTCAGGTGTGAAGTGGTGCACCCTTGTCCCATTCTTGGTTATAAACCAGCGCAAAAATTCTGATTTATTGTGGTGAAACATCGCCAAACACTCTACTGTTTTTGCTCTATCCAAAGCAAGCGCGGCACCCATCTTGCACACAGCTTCCTCATCTTCAAATCTTTGGTCCATATAAGATGTATATCACTTTTTGAGATGCCTATAATTTCAGCTGTCTCACGCATCTTCAGTAGGAGATTATCCAACACCATTTTGTGGATTTTCTTAATTGTGTCTGGCATGGACACATTAATTGGCCGACCATTACGGTATTCGTCTTGGTAGCTTGTACGGCCTCGTTTAAACTCTGCTACCTAATAATTTACAGTCATAAACGAAGGAGTAGACTTCCCCAGAGAAGAATCTACCTCTTTAATGACTCTAATATTGGTTGGACTGAGACTTTTCATATGGAAATATTTTCAAATGGAAATATTCATTGAGGTCGTTTTCTTTTGATAGTTCGATCGAATTTTTCAGACTTTGGCGAACATTGTAAGTCAGTGCAATAGACAAAAACGTATATTACTACGCTATACAAATTAGGAGTTATGGAGAGAAATAGATCGGTTCATTTAATGATGGCTGCTTTGAAGTAGGTATACTCGATTATACCTAGTCCTGCCATATGTTCTGTTACAAATATAAAACGCGATAAAAAAAAAACAATATTCATATTGTATTCAAAATTATTTCATTTATTAGAAGATAATATTGGTTATTAAAAAAAATTGTATTCACTCGAAATGGCCGCCTTTTGCTTTAACACAAGCTTTCAAACGGTGTGGCCATTGGGCTATAGCCGCACGTACGATTTCCATGGAGATCGAGGACGCTGCTCTGGTTAATGCTGTTTTAAGGCTTCCCAAATTTCTGTGGGGAGTCTTGCAAGCCATATTCTCCAATTCTGACCACAATACATAATCCAGTGGATTGAGATCTGGACTCCCTGATGGCCAATCTTCTGCTGCTATAAAGCCAGGAATATTGACTCTGAGCCACTCCTGCGTGGTTTCAGCTTTGTGCGCAGGAGCAGAGTCCTGTTGGAAGATCCATCTACGTCCATTGGAAAGGGTATTGGTCAAACTCTTCACAACACCCTCTAACACATCTTTTTGGTAAACCTTTGCACCAGTTTTTACGCCCTTTTCACGGAAATGTTGGGATGTGACACCATGGTGGGAGACCCCCCACCAAACCATTACTTGGAACAACTTTTTTCACTTCCTTAGATAAAGTGGCATAAATCTTGTTATTTTGTTTGTTGAAAACGTCTTCCACGGTAAAAATTTTCTCATCCGTAAACAGAATGTTTTCGTGGCCATTGTCCGCGTGCCACTGCAAAAGTCGCTTGCATCTTTCCAGCCTAATTTTTTTTAGCTGAGGAGTTAGAAGATGCCCCGTGGACCGACGATAGGCTTTCATATGCAGATCTTCCCGAATCAGCCTAGACATGGATCTGGTTGATATATTCAATTCCTTGGACATGATTTTCTGCTTTCTAAGGGGATTTCTCCGAATTTTTTCACGCACTGCCTTTACTACCGCATTCGTAAGGACAACCCGCGGGCGACCACTTTTTGGCCTGTCTTCTACTCCAGACAATTCGCCGAAGCGAGCAATAGCACGATAAACGAACATTCTTGATATTCCGAGTGGTTTTAGCAACTCGAAAATTTGGCCAGCACTCTTTCCGCACTTATGCAACGCTATTACACCGACTCGATTCTCTTTAACGCCCCACTCCATGTTAATAGATTGCAAACTGAAACCAAACTGACTAGTATTCTTCACTAATCAGTGCATGTGTTCTGAAAAAAAAGTTAACGCTTCTATTCCCGCAAGCAGTTTTGAACGATAAGCGCTAAAAATTGTGTAACACAACATATGGCAGGACTATGTACAATTGTTGATGTTGTTGAGATCATCGATGAACTTGCAACCGAGTCCGAAACGCATCATCATCCTTGTGGGTGAATACTGAATTGACTGTTACTTTGACCAAATATTTGAAAACATTTTTAGTGTGGAAACGCATACTTTATTTCACTACTAAGTTGGTGCATGTTCTTTTGTCTACTATCAAGAAATTATCATTAAAGTGGTCACTAGGAAAATGGACTGTATTGCTACAACCTACACATCCATTGCTACTCACTCTCACTCACACACACATTATCCGGTTTCGCAAAAAAAAAAAAGAAATCCCAAAATGTTGTGATTTCTGTTGTTGTATTGCTCTTTAATACAGAGTTTTTTTTTTCTGGGATAGAACTGATCGATTTACCGCTGATCTCCTATCACCGCTGACACTTTTTCATCTTGAAAATCTTGAAAAGAGCTGATCAATTTACCACTGTCCTCCTGGCACTTTTTCATCTTAATAAGAACTGATTAATTTACCACGGCCCTCCTAGTACTTCTGACACTTTTTCTTTTTAATAAGAACTGATCAATTTAACATTGCCCTTCTAACGCTGCTGACACTTTTTCATTTTGTTAAGAACTGATCGACTTACCACTGCCTTCGTAGCTCGTCTAAACTTTATCATCTTGAGAAGAACTAATCGATTTACCACTTCCTTTTTGGCACCTCTGATACGTTTTCATCTTGACAAGAACTGATCAATTTACCACTTCCTTCTTGGCACCTCTGATACTTTTTCATTTTGAGGTGAACTGACCGATTTACCACTGCCTTTCTGCCACCTCTGACGCTTTTTCAGTTTGATAAGTACTGAACGATTTACCACTGCCATCCAGGTACCTCTGTCACTTTTTCGCCTTGAAAGAACTGATCGATTTACTACTGCCCTCCTGGCACCGCTGACACTTTTTCATCTTGAAAAGGGTTGATCGATTTACCACTGCCCTCCTGGCACATCTGATGCTTTTTTTATCTTGGTAGGAACTTATCTATTTATCACTGCCTTCGTGGCTCCTTTAAACTTTTTCATTTTGATAAGTACTGATCGATTTACCACTGCCTTTGTGGCTCCTCTAAACTTTTTCATATTGATAAGAACTGATCAATTTACCATTGCCCTCCTAATACCTCCAACGTTGTTTCATCTTGATAAGAACTGATCGATTTACCACTGCTCTCCTAGTACCACTGCCCACCTTGAAAAGAACTGATCGATTTACCACTGCCCTCCTGGCACGTCTGACAGTTTTTCATTTGGAGAAGAAATGATCGATTTACCACTGCCCTCCTAGTACCTCTGACACTTTTTCTTCTTGAGAAGAATCGATGGATTTACCACAGCCTTCGTGGCTCCTCTAAACCTTTTCTCCTTAATAAAAACTGATCAATTTACCACTACAATTCTGGTGCCTCTGACACTTTTTGATCAACGCAAAAGGATACTATTTGAAAGTAGTAGTAGTAAAGTAAATCATTTCTTCTGGCTAGTATTTGTGCAGTGGCTTTAAACTTATTTCACATTTTGGGAGTCAATTCATCAATACTTATTTCGTTAGCATTTATTTCAATGAGTGTTATTTCTAAAAACCGCTCTCCTCCTCCGTTGACTACAGCCAATTAACACCAAAGTTGTTGAAATTTTTCGCTGATTTATCGTAAACTACATTCCGCCCTCTTAATTTGCCTGATAGAGAAAAAAGAAATTTAATTTTCGTTTGCAGACTTTCTTTTTGAGCAATTTCGAATTAAGCAATGTGCAATACATTAACAAAATTGCTATAAATTATGCCGACAATAAACAAAAAAACAAAAAAAACCAGCACCTCTGCCACATCACCCCCAAATCCCATCCAAGCGTAAACCAACAATACATACCGTATTCCTTGCCACCACTCGGCCCTTTTGCTGCCTGCTCATTATTGTAAAGTTCTTGCAACAAACAACTAAACGAACGAATACATTACCGCACAACAACAGCAGCAACAACAACAGCAAAATGAGCCTTTATTTTGCAACGCTTTGTTGCACAGTAATTTTTGTAATTGCATCTGTCTTTTGTTATTGTCGTCGCTTGTTGCCGCTGCCGATGTAGCGCGAAAAACAAAGTGGCAACAGCTACAGCAACAACACAATTCTGCGCATAACTAGAACACGAGGCAACATCAGTTGTTGTTAATGTAATTGTTGCTGCAACAATGCACACATTAGCTGTTTTGCGGTGTAAAACGTTTCCGTTTCTCTGTAAATGTATTGTATTGTAAACAAATTTATGATATAGTCAAGCGGAAAAAAACAACAGTGCCACCAACCGCCATCGGAGCGACATTAGCTCCTGACGGCAACAGCAACAGCAGCAGCAGCAGCCGAAACCAAAACGCATATGTTGCAACATTGTTTTATGTGCCATCACTTTGTTGCTTGCGGTATGTCGCTGGCCGGGATGAGGACTATGGGTGGCACTATATGAAATACCTAGTATTGTGGCAAAACCACCAGAATACAATGCAAATTTACGGAATTGCGTAGATCTGCACACATACACACACACACACACAGGCGCGCATTCATCCCCAACACCCGTGTGGGGGTCACAAGTAGATGTTATAAAATATCCAAATGGCAAATGTATCATATGCGCCCCAGTGCATGTGCCCATATCCCCATGTACTCGTATGTATGTTAGCTGCAGAAATTGTTTAAACATTTGCTAAAAGTGTTAAAAGGCATCGAGCAATATGTTGATCACAAAACTGATTGTTTTGCAAAACATGTTACGTACTTTCAAAAAAATTATTACATCATGAAATTCGATTACAAAACAATGCTTTTATCATAATTACGAATTACGATTTGTGAATGTTTTCATTTAACGCCACAGCAACAGCAGGCATTCCTATATTTATTGTGAAATTGAAAAGTGGATGTAAAAACAGAAAATTCCATTTAATTGAGTGATGTACAACGAGTCCCTCTTCTCGTTGTAATAGCTAATAAATACATGGATAACAATATTTATAGCATATTCTTGGTCTTATTTAGCTTTTGTCGATTTCTTACCTCATATTTGGGAAATATTTGTTCAAAACATTAGTTCATATATTTGTAATCAACAGAAAATAGGAAAAATGTGTCGAGTTGGTTTTTAAAAGAAATTTATTTGCAAATTTATATACAAGAAAACAATTATTTTAATCTATTATAAAGGGTGTCCCAACAAGAACGCAAGATTTAAATTTGGCGCCATTCGAAGTGTCATTGTTTGACATTTGACCAATTGTTATTGTTTGCTAATAGAAGGTACGAGGTTAGTAAAAATGGTGCGCTACACGAATGAACAACGCATTCTCATTGTGAAATTGTTTTACCAAAATGGTGAAAGTTTCGCGGGTACAGCTCGCAAATTGCGATCAATTTGGGGTCACAATAATGCTCCAAAAGAGTCAACTGTCATGAGATTAATGGATAAAATTGAAAAAACTAGGTCTGTTAGTGATGTGAAGGCAACAACGCGTCTTCGACCAGGTCGATCGACCGAAAATGTCGCAGCTGTACGTGATGATGTCGCTCAAACTCCTTCCACCTCAATTCGACACCGAGCTCAGCAAATTGGTGTCTCCAAATCCACTATGCAGCGAATTTTGACGAAAGATTTGCATCTTCATGCATACAAAGTTCAATTGACTCAGGAACTGAAGCCAGCTGACCATGGACAGCGAAGGGAGTTCGTTAACTGGTTATTGGAAAGACAACAAGAAAATGTTGATTTTGCCGATAAAATCATCTTCAGTGACGAGGTCCATTTTCATCTTGATGGCTTCGTCAATAGGCAGAATTGTCGCATTTGTGGTGAGGAAAATCCTCGAGTGATTCACGAGAAGCAAATGCATCTTCAAAGTGTCACTGTGTGGTGTGGATTTTGGGTTGAAGGAATCATTGGACCTTTTTTATGAAAATGAGGCATGTCAAGCGCAAACAGTCAATGGTGTTCGGTATCGTGAAATGATAACCAGTTTTTTTTGTGCCTAGAATTAAAGAAATGAATGGTTTCAACAAGACGGCGCCACATGTCATGCAGCCCAAGAAACAATTCAATTGCTGCATCAGTCATTTCCCGGTCGTGTTATTTCGCGTTTTGGAAACCACAATTGGCCGCCTAGATCGTGCGATTTAACACCATTAGACTTTTTTCTTTGGGGGTTTTTTAAGGCGTTAGTTTACGTGAATAAGCCGACGACAACTCAAGTCTTAAAAGAGGAAATTGGACGCTGCATGAATGAAATGCCGCAGCATTTATGCAAAACGGTCATTGAAAATTGCATTAAAAGATCGTGGCCCGACGTGTTGTTCCATACATAACCTCATTCTGTCTACTTTACGATATAATAAAGTTTCACGATTTTTTTTAAATATCAGTGTTTTATTTAAAATTTAAATCTTGTGTTCTTGTTGGGACACTTTTTATAATCTCCCCCTTTTTTTTAGTAAATTCTTTCCACCTCTCTGGGAGCGTTTTTAATTCCTCTCTCATAAAACTCGATTGATTTTTTCGAAAAAAAAACGTTGAATTCCATTTTTCATTTCCACGTCGGTATGGAAATTCAAATCCCCCAAGTGGTTGCTTAAACTGTGAAATAGGTGATAGTCGGACGGGGCGAAATCTGGAGAGTACGGTGGGTGAGGTAAAACTTTCCACACAAGCTCTGACATGTTCTGACACATCCGCAAGGCAGTATGAGGGCGGGTGTTGTCATGATAGAAATGACGTCCCCCTGCCAGCAATTTTTCTTCCAATGTCCCCTTCAATTTATCTAATTGTCCGATATAGTAGTTCGCATTAATCGTTTGTTTGTTTGTTGGGAGAAGCTAAAAAAACTACTCTTTTCACATCCCACCAAATCGATAGCATTACATTCCTGGGGTTAAGACATGCTTTAGAGGTGGATTTGGTGGGGTTTCATTTGGTTTCCTCATGATATTTTCCGCGTTACATTGTTGAAGACTATTCATTTTCACCCCCTGTGATGAGGTTCTTCAGAAATGATGTCTTATTATTTCTTACCATCCCAGAGGTCAGCGCGATTAAGGAGAGAGTGAAGTACCCACACATCGAGGTTGCTCACAAATCCGAGATCTTTTATGACCCCGTGAACGCTTGAGATTGAGTTGTTTATTATTACAGCTATTCCCCCAACTGTTGTACGGGGATTAACAATAATTAAATCTCTCGCCTCCTCGGAAACAATTTCTTTTGGTAATCCTGACCTGGGAGCGTCCGTTACGGAGAAGTCTCCCATAGAAAATCTTTTAAACTATTTTTGGCAAGTTCTTTCATTCGGTCCGTTTTCTTCATAAACTGACTTCAGCAGCCGTTTTTCCTTTTCGGAAATAATACAACATAACATGCCTAAAATGCTCTTTTTCGCTTATTTTTCCCACTTTTTAAGCATTTTTTTTTAAAACGCTATAAGTACTCACGACTAGAACGAGAACACAAGTAAACAATAATAAACAGTTTAGAGAACAGGAGGAAGTTTTGACAGTGTTTGAAGGAACTCTATGTCATGAGAAGTGACGTACGGTGAACTAATGAATTAACCGAACTTTCCGAACAACCCGATAAAAACCGCATTGAGCACGGCTGTCACAATTGTTTGAAACCTGTGAGATATTACTGCAGCCTTCTCAAGCATTGAAAAGGAGTGACTAATTCGTATCAATGAACTAAGAATCCATTCGTTCGAGGGACAAAAATGATTTTGAATTGTTGGGTGATTTTAACTACTTCGGTACCGCCGACAATAAAATAAATGATGTCATCTAAGAAATTTGGAAAAAGGCATTGCTTGCAACCAAGTATTTGTTGCACGCCATAAGACAATTTTTCATTTTCTTTAAGAGAACGTTTGTTAACTTCCTTGATGAAATTAGCGCCATATCGTCTGTATAGTAAGCAACGGCAACTTTTTTTAGGAGGTTTATAATCCGAAGTATAGATCGAGAACAAAATTGGTGATAAAATTGATCCTTGAGGTAGTCCTGCCGGAATACTTTTGAATGACGAGATACTCTGCCCAACCGAAACCGCAAATTCCCTGTTGTCTAGACAGTTGTCTAGAAATTTTACACATTCACATTTCACGCGGTATTTCACTAATTTCATCACGAGTATTTTGTTTGAGTTTCTCAAGCGTTTCTGGTTTGTTTGCATAAACCTTGCTTTTCAGAAATCCACACAAAACTAAGTCCGGAGCAGTCAAATCAGGCGACCGTAGAAGCCAATCAACACATAACCATTTCTTGAAATAACTTGTTGTGGAAAGAGGTCTCGCAGTAATTCCATTGTAATCCTGGCTATGTGCGATGTGACACCGTCTTGTTGATACCACCGTCTTGTTAATCAAGCCCAAAGCATGCAGCTATGGCGTTAAAAAGTTTTCAATCATATCGCGATATTGCTCTTCATTGACCAATGATTCCTCCAGACCAAATTGCACACCAGACTGTCACTTTTAATGGATGGAAAGGTGACTGATGAATAATTTGAGGGATTTCCATTGCCCAGAACCGACTATTCTGTTTATTCACATATCTATTCAAATGAAAATGTGCCCCGTCGCTCATTATGATTTTTTCATGAAAATCGGGGTTGTCATGGGCGAGCTGTAAACTCCTATTGGCGTAAATGGTCTTGTGGAAGAAGCTCTTGTGTCAAAGTGAATCTTAAATGGAAAGAAATGGAAATCCTTGTGCAAAATTGTGGCCAAAGTTGTTATTTGTAGACCAAGCTCCTGAGCACGGCATCGAATTGAGGTTGATGGGTTGTTGTGAACACTTTCTTGAGCAGCAGCAATATTTCCAGCCGATCTTGCATTACGTTGTGGTACATGCTTGGTCCTATCAGCTACAGACCCTCTTTCTTCGAAGTCATTCACTACACGATAAATAGTGCGTCTTGTTAGAACATTATTTCTCCCAAAAATTTCATGTAACTTTCTTATCGTCACAGTAATCGATGATTGATTTTGATAACATATTTTAACGATTAAAACAAGACGAATGTTTACCAAAATGGCGGCGAAACAAAGTAGTATACCTTCCCGAAGGACACCCTGTACTTATTCTATGAGCTTGGCTAAAAACAGAACTATGCGAAATTTTGAATACTGTAAAATGTGAAGAATATCTTGTTGAATTTCTCACACTACTTATATTCGCTGCGCCTTAGTTTTAATTTTCCTAAATGCAATACAAAGTAAACAAGTGTCTCATAACAAGCCACTGCTACGTCATTGAAACTCTTGTAATGGCTCTGAAGCCCATTCAATTGATTGGCATCATTGGTAGCCACCAAATGGCACTTGTGCAACAGTCAAGCCGACACATCTCACTCGTCTTTAATTGAAATGTAAATATCTTTTTCCATTATTGCTCTCCGTTCATCAGCATCCGTATCAGCATTTAATAATGCGCCTTAACTGTCATGTGAATATTTTCACCCAGTTCGATGTGAAAATCCTTTTTGCAGTTTTCCATTAATTCCATGTTCCATTCTGTTACACATAATACTAATAGCACACTCGGCATTTCATTTCGCTTTTAATATTCGCCGTTCGTTCACACGCGTTGCGTCTTTGAATCCATTGAAGTAAAAATAGGGAAGGAAGGAGGGAGGGATGCCCTTCCCCGCCATGCACAACAATAGCGTCAACAGCACAACGACATTACTAACGGCATCATGACAAATATGCCAACAACAATTGTCACCCTTGAAACAAAACGACAAAGAACGTCCTTTTCGCCCGTTATTAAATAAAACAACAAAGTGCGAACAACGTTTGCATCTCCTGCCAGATTGTGAATCGGCGAATAAATGAATGAATGTGTCCCGAGTATTTCATTTCGTAATTAATTAAAATATGTTTTGTCCTTCTTGGCTGCTGCCACTGCTGCTCTCCGCAGCTTGCCGAAAGAGAAATGCCCAAACACAAAGCGCAACAAGCGCCACACCAAGGATGGATAGATGGATGGATGGATGGCCGTGCAAGAGTTGTTTTTAATTAAATTTGTTTTCATTAAAAATAAGTCGACAAAATTTGTTATTATTAATTTTTTTTCTTTTTTTGTTTTACAGTCGCAAAAAGAAAAATTAATATTTCCATTCCATCCCTCTTGAGGGGGGGGCGCGCAAGCAATGAAAGGAATAAATCATGCGGGCATTTTATTTTCTAGTTGTCATCTTTCGATGATGGGGCGCACTCTGGGCAAAAGTTTGCAATAACAAATTTTAATAATTCTTTTGTGCTTTTAGGTGGGCTTGTGGGTTAAGGAGGTAAACAAGAACTTAGCTCTGGGGTAACCTCGATTATCATATTGCTAAGGAAGTGTAATTAAACTTATGCCAGTAAAACCAAATAGACAATGAAAATATTACTTTCTGCACAACAAACAAAAAAAAAAAACTACATTTTTATAGTATAAAATAAATAACGAACTCTCAGTATGACGTATATTTTGCAACGTAAGTGTATGGTTCGGCAGGAACAGGTTCCCTCTGACATATACGAGGTGTGATCAAAAAATAACCGTTATTTTCAAATTCTGTGAGTTACGTATGTTCGATGTTCGCATTTTTTTTCTGTTATGTTGGTACACTTGTCTGTTATATATGCTGACAGTATCAGCCATTTTGGATTGTCAGTTTTATTTTGACAGATAAAAAGGTTAGTCGTGTTTTGGTGTGCTCTTCGATTTTTTACTATTCGAAAAAATGGATCAAAAAATATGTATTAAGTTGTGCGTAAAAAATGGAATTAAATGTGCAATATGAAATGTTGACAGTGGCGTTTGGCGAGTCTACTATGAGCAGAACACAAGTTCAATTGTGGTACAGGGTGGCGCAATAGAACGTGCATATTTAAAAAAAAAGGTTAAAAAATAAATACAAAAGGTATGGTTAAAATAAATCTAAGGCATTGTAGAGTAATAAATGGAGTTTATTTTTTAAAAATAACATCATCTAAATGGTGACCCTCTCTACGACGGCACTCCTCTAATCGAAAACGAAAACCGGTCTCTTCAAAATGCTTTACCCATGTTTTAATTAAATTAGCACTTGGAGCTTCACTAATTCGTCGTACTCCATATTCAGCACAATATAGTCGCGTAGTAGCAATATATGAACGAGAGTTCTCGTGAAATAGTCGCCTAGTAGCAACATATGAATGAGAGTTCTCGTAAAATGCGCGCACGCAAAATGCGCGATGCTTCCCGTCGAAGTGATTCATAGCGACTAAAACTCCATGAGCCCGCCAACCCAACGATGTAGACGCCCCCCCGTCCGCGCCTTTTCTACCCCGCAAAAAAAGATGATGCAATATGCACGTTCTATTGCGCCACCCTGTATAACCGGTTTAAGGAAGGCCGAGAAGATGTTAATGACGATGCTCGTCCTGGTCGCCCGAGCACGTCAACAACCGATGAAAACATTGAAGCAGTGAAGAAAATGATTTTGGATAATCGTCGAATCACTATTAGAGAGGTTGCTGATTATGTTGGCATATCGTTCGCCTCATGCCAAGCAATTTTTACGGATGTTTTAGGCATGAAACGTGCGGCAACGAAGATTGTTCCAAAATTGCTAAATTTTAAGCAAAAACAACTTCGCATGGACATCGCTCAGGAGCTATTGGACGTCGTCAACGATGATCCAGATTTCCTCAAAAAGGTCATGACTGGTGACGAATAATGGGTGTATGGCTATGACATTGAAACCAAAGCCCAATCATTCCAATTGAAGCGTCCAGAAGATTCAAGACCGAAAAAAGCATATCAAGTTCGATCCAGTGTGAAGGTTTTGCTGACTGTTTTCTTCGATTGCAATGGCGTGGTGCATCATGACTTCTTGCCACAAGATCGTACGGTCAACAAAGAATACCACCTTGAAGTTATGCGCTGTTTGCGTGAAGTAATTCATCAAAAACGCACAGAATTGTAGAAAAACCAATCATAGATTTTGCACCATGATAATGCACCAGCTCACACATCGATGCTTGAGCGTGAGTTTTTGGCAAAAAACAAAACCGCAATCATGCCTCAACCACCGTATTCACCGGACTTGGCCTCCTCTGACATTTTCTCTTCCCAAAACTGAAGGCACCGATGAAAGGAAAGCGTTTTGCCACGATTGAGGAGGTAAAAGAAAAATCGAAACAGGAGCTGTTGGCGATACCAAATTGGATTGGAAAAAACGCTGGCATAAGTGTATTATATCTGAGGGGGATTACTTTGAAGGGGACAAGATAGTTATTGAACACTTTACTTTTTTAAAAAATTGAAAATAACGGTTATTTTTTGATTACACCTCGTATTTGCCTCAAGAGAATTATCAAATATAAAAAACAGCGGGGATCAACATTCGTTTCCAGAATTTATTTAAAAGATTATACATTGCAAGAAATACAGAGCCAGAGAACTGACTTTAGCAAATCAAACAAATTCTCTAATAGATCCGTTGACATAAAGCTTACTCTAAAGCACTCAATCTCATTACAATTTAGGACTTTACATGTAAACGTCTAAATTGCAGTGAAGATGATAAATTTAGGATTTATATCTAAGAATTTGCAAACGTGGATTCTGGGAATAAGCTGTATGAATGATATATGAAAGTTAGATTGTACATAGTAAAGACCGTACATGAAGACAATTGCTTGAAGCACGATATCAATTCAAATCATATTAGTGGCTATGCGTCGTAACACTCAAAACCAACATCAATAATTGTCATAATTACAAGGGCGCTTCCAAAACTAGGCGACCTAACAAAAAAGGCAACAAAAAGTTCCCAATCATTTTCTTTGTTTTCTAATATAATCTCCTTTTAGCTCGATACACTTTTTGCAGCGATATTTAACAGCTTCTATATCCTGACTGTCAAGCTTCTAATAATAGCCATCAACCACAGACTCCACCTCTTTATTATCGGGAAATCTTTTACCGCCGATCCAATTTTTCAAGTTCGAAATTAGAAAATAGTCCGAGAGATGTAACACTGGCGAACAGGGTGCGTGATCAAACAATTCCAACTTTAATTCATTAATTTTGGTCATCGCAATAGTGGAGTGGTCATCTTTTTCGCCAAAAGCGGCGTTTTTTCACAATTTCGTTACCTAAACGCTGCAATACATTAGCATATATTCGCCATTGATTGTTTTTACTCCGAATGGTTTCAATAAAAATAATCCCATGTGCATCCCGAAAAACAAACAGACGCCATTACCTTTGGACACGATTCTCCTATTCCTGTCCACTGCTTTGACTATTCAT
>JAHXMU010000687.1:412567-457302 GCA_019455685.1 Philornis downsi | reverse complement strand
TTATCTGTTTAAACTTAAAGAGGAAATGTTTCAATACAACAATTTTCAATAGAAATTTTAATTTTGTGAAATACTATTGAAAGTTCACATGAAAAGCAAACAAACATTTGCATAAAATATAACTTAATCAAGAAGAAAATAGCAAAAATCCAACCCAAGTGTCCACCAGCACATTAATTTACAAAGGAAAGTGAATTTTACGGTATGGTAAAAATTGCTAGGGCAAAAACCTCCACTAAGGCCAAAACATTAATCATGGCTCAATAAAATCCAATGGGAATAACTTTTCCCCCTAAATAAATACAACACAAACAGGACAAGAGTTGGTTAAAAATTATATTATAGCAAGAGAATCTTTAGTAAAACAAAAATAAAACCAAAAAAAGGATATAAAAAGGACAATATCTTCAATGTAAGCGCTGTGATTTAAGAGATTTACCCAAGACTATACCAAACAGTAAGTTATAGCTTACATTTTACTAAAGATTATCAACACAAATCAATCCATTAAGCACCGGAAGTCTAGGAAAACCATATAATTTATTTCGGAATAAACCGGAAATGTCTTGAACATCATATGAATATATAATGAACATCCGTAGCTACACAAAACAGACTAACTAACTAACTGGCATTCACATGTAAATGCCTTAATGTATTTTCAATGAGAAGTTAAACACTTCCTCCGTTTATATGCCATCAATAAAATTACATACACGCTGTGACTCTCCCGTCACCCCGCCATTACGATGACTTGGTGTGTATGAATAAATATGAATTAGTGTTGGTAGTATTTGAACGCATATTTTGTTTAAATACCTATGAAATCCTCAACTCTTGCTGTGCTTAACTTTCAATGGTCTGTGTATGGCATTTTGTCATTGTCCTATCGATGTCAGTGTGATATTAATCCTTTTTGAGCAATCTTTTCACGTATTACCATAACATGCAAAGACCATTTAACGCCTTTTTCTTTGGCTCTTGGAGTTTTTTTCATGCAGCTTATACAAATAATACCCATTGCCTGCCTTCTCAACCCGCCACGCAGTTTTACGATTATCATGCTGTGCCATCTACTGCTGCCTTCTACTCCTTTCGCTTTTCGCCCTTCATATTTGATATTCTGTTGGTGGGATTTTGTTTTTCTCTCCTTTACTTTTTGGTATATTTTTTTCTTTTCTATAATTTTTTTTTTTTTTTTTTGAAAAATATTTGTAAAGAGGACGTGACACGACGTCTCCTCCGTTAGCACTCAAGAGAAGCAATCAGCAACTACGAAGAAATCATCATATCAAAATCATTGTCGTAAATACGTGAAGAAAAGCCATTAAAGGGTCATAACAAAAATCAGCAGAAATCAAAGATACGAAACGTTTTCGTCTTTTATTTCCTACATTTTATTCGTCTTCACATTTTGTTTTCTCGTCCTTAACTTAAATGCCACTCAGCAAGGACGAAGAGATTGACTAAGGCAGAGACGAAGTGTAAATTGTTGATAGATGTTAGTGGCCGAATTTAGTATAACTCTAAACTCCTAACTGGAAAAAGGAGCATTCAAACAGTATAATGACTATTTCTTGGAACCCAGAAATGCTTGAAATTGAGAGAAGAATCAATGATTTTTACCTTTTCTTGTTACAGGGGGGATGCTGCCTTTTTTATGCTGACCTTTCAGTGCTTCCAAAGCAACGCTTGCGACAAGAAATGCGATTTTATGATGAGCATGTAATAAATTAAAGGTAAGTTTAAAAGCTTCAATAATATTAGAATAATTTTTTTGTATTGGGAAAAAATAGATTTTATATTTAAAATAATTTCTGTGAAATGGGAAAATATTTCCATCCAAGGAATCAATTTGGAATCAAACATTTTCGGAAGCAATATGAAAATATTCTTTCAGAATTATTGCAATTTTTTGTAGGATTAATACAGCCAAAAAGTGACATTGATAGGTTTTATCAGTCGCTTTTATAACACCAGAGATATGATGGAAAACTGAAATAGCGGAGGAGGAGGCAGATACCACTCTCTACCTGGGTCGATCAATATGGATTTCTGAACCTGGTTTTTACAGGGGTTGGTTTTTCACTTATTTCTGCATATCATATATTATTGCTACATTCCATTACTACTAACAGAACGTTTCACTTAAGACGATCACGTTCATTAAATTCATTTCTTGCATTCTGTATTCTTGCTATACTCCAGTTACGCAGTCGTTAATGTCATCAATATGATTATAACACAAAATTTCTACTTATTTGCATCTTTTGCAAACTGTGGAATTTTACTGCAATGATTAGATTCAACAACTATGCCCGATGCCAAGAAAATTAGAACATGTACGAATATATTCAGATTTAGTATCGACCCATTGAGTCCTTGTTAGTATAAAACGGTCCCAAACATAACCAAGCTGACGTACAGATGGTGCCAGCAGTTTCAAAAATGTTGGTCAAAAGTGCTAACCTTACAAAATATATATGTTTTAAGTTTCAAGGCTCCACATGGTTTAGCATTTTTGTTTGGGCCATCAAAAATAAACGTTCACAGTGAATTTGTAAACATGGATAATATTGGCACCATTATGTAATTCAATATTTCCATTCGAAAGATCTCAGTCCAACTAATATTAAAGCCTAGATAGATTCTATTCTGGGAGAGTCTGTAAATTTATTTACAATTGTAAAATATTGGGCAGCAGAGTTTAAACGAGACCGTACGAGCTTTTAAGATGAACACCGTAGTGGTCGACCAACTGAGTTTTCCACGCTAGACACGGTTATGAAAGCCTAAAAAATGATATTGTATTATCATCGACTAAAAGGTGTGTGAGCTAGTTGAAATGATAGACATTGCAAAAAGTGCTATAGATCGTATGTTGATCGAAGGTTTGAAGATGAGAAAGTCTACAAACGATATTATATTATCATTGACTAAAAAGTGTGTGAGCTAGCTGAAATGATAGACATTTCAAAAAGTGCTATAGATCGTATATTGACCGAAGGTTTGAAGATGAGAAAGCTGTGTGCAAAATGGGTGCCGCGCTTGCTTTCAATAGAGCAATAGAGAGCCTCGTCGTGAAAATGTTTCACTAGACTATTCGGCGATATTTTACTGCAATAAAGCCGAATTTTTGCGTCGATTTATAACCATGGATGAAACATGAGTTCACCACTTCGCACATGAGACAAAGGAACAGTTAAAGCAGTGGGCTCCAATGGAAGAATCGTGTCTAAAAAAGACGAAGACGGTTCAATCAGCAGCCACGGTCGTGGCGTCTGTTTCACGGATTCACTACTTCACACATGAGACAAAGGCACAGTTAAAGTAGTGGACTCCAATGAGCGAATTGTGTCTAAAAAAGACGAAGGCGGTTCCATCAGCATCCAAGGTCATGGGATCTGTTTCATGGGGTACGCATGGAATTATTTTAATTGATTATCTTCAGAAAGAAAAAATCATCAGCGGCTAATATTATGCTAATTTATTGCGGCATTTGGGTGATAAAAGTATGGAAAAAACCGCATTTGACCAAAAAGAAAGTGTTGTTTCATTAAGATAATGCTGCAGTTCACACGTCCACTATTGACATAGCTCAAATTAATAAATTAAAGTTCGAATTGCTTCATCACGCACCTTGTTTGCCAGATTTAGCTCCTTCGAAATACTTTCTAATCCTAAACTTGAAAAAATGTCGCGGTGGTAAAAGATTTGCTAACAATAAAGAGATGGAGTCTGCGGTTGAAGGTTATTTTAAGGAGTTCTATTTTAAGGACAGTTATTACCATAAACAAGGTATAGAAGCTATTGAATATCGCTGGAGAAAGTGTATCGAGTTAAAAGCAGATTATTTTGAAAAATAAAAAAAATTTGCCCAACTCTTTGGTGTCCGCTTTGTTAGGTCGTCTAGTTTCAGAACCGCTTCCATATTGTAAGCGTTTGGAACTTTATTGCAATGGTTAGATTCACCAGCTATGCCCCATGTCAAGAGAATTGGGAGATATATATATTCCGATTTATAACCGGTCCATTAAGTGAGAATAACTCTGCCGTCCTTGTTAGTGCCCCTTCACCCGAAGAAATGAAGATATATATCAATTAATACGAGCAAAAATGTACCACACAAAAGGAATTGTCTAAAGTATCAATCATCTTTTGACCAGATGTGTTTCTTAACTTATTATCGCGTTTGAACGATGTCCGTCCATGCGGCTAGCTGATAGACACTGTAGAGGTCGTAACTGTTTGCTGAATTTATCAAAACATGGAGGAGCGTAAAATTTTGGCAGACCCCAGCCGAATGTCGTACACAACCTATGTCGGCAAATCCCTTCTGTTGCTCCCCATGCTAATTGACCAAATTGAAGAAATTCCGAAATTGTTGTCCATTTTCAACGCAAATGCAAATGGCCCATTTAGCCCACATATTTCTAGATTCATATCTCTTAAATGTTTGCACAAAATTTAGCCCAAAATAAGGTCTAACAATGAAAATGGACTCAATTGTCAAGTCTCATCTAGTACTTCTCTTGGAAATTAGACGATTTTCCCAAATGCAATCTTTCTTCCGTAATTTTTAATCGATAGACTGTCATTCTCTTTAGGCCCAGAGAAAAGTTAACTAAGTAACCGCATCCCCTGTGGTACCTCCCATACAAATTACCTATATAACCCATATAACCTTAGCTTCGTATCTTTCTAGTAGTTGTAGTAAATTCAGTCCAATTTCTTGGAGTGAGTTCTAGGATTTAAAAAGGATGGCATTGCCATGCCCCTGTCTGCTGCATCCGATACAAGTTACCGATTTAATGCATATATTCTTAACTTCATATCTATGAAGTAGTTATACTGAATTCAGTCAAAATTAACATTTGGTGTTGTAAATTCTGGAAATGAAAATGGGGGGTGTTGCTACACCCCTTCTGGTACCATCCCATATAAATTTCCTTGTACATTATATTTCCCAAATTTTTTCCATTACTCCTCTTGGGAGCATATGGTTTCCACAAAGCATTTCCATCTTACTCGGTTTGCTGCTGTAGTATTGGCACTGTCCCTATTTCTTTCTTCGTACATCTTCAGGTGTTCCTTGGTTGGCCACGGCTTCTTGAGCCTTGATGATTCCACTCTAGCGGTATACTTAAAATGCTATCTGGCTTCTTTCTGATGATATGGTCGATCCAACTTCTTTCTTTAAGTTTTACTTATATTACTATGTGTTCCTCGTTGGTTAGGTTCTAGAGATCCGTGTTGCTGATGTTGTTAGGCCAGAATATCCTGCATAAGATTCTGAGACACTTATTGAATATCTATAGCTTTTGCGTAAAGGTGTTCGATACCTGCCAGGTTTCACTTTTCGCACAACAGAGTTGACTTTGCACATGTATTGAATATTCTAACCTGGGTTCGTTTGGATATTTGTGAGCTTCTTCATACTAATTGTCCAAATATCGCTTTGAGCCTGTGATCTATGTCTGTTTCTGCGCCCATTCGTTGTCACTGTACGGCCTAGATAACAGAAACTATTTACGTCTTCGACTGGTTGGTCTTGTAGCATGATGTTCGCTATTCTAATGTTGTTGATTATCATAGCTTTGGTTTTCTTGATATTTATCTCAAGTCCAACAATGTGCACTAATCTTTCCAAGTTTTCTAATTTTGCTTGCATGTTGGAGATCTTGTGTGAGAGTAGACAAATATCATTCCCATAATTCCAATCCTCTTGGGAGACTCCATGTAATTCCTCTTTTCTCTGAACAGACTTCGATCGTGATAACATCCAGCACGATGGTGAATAGCTGAGGTGATAGCGGAATGATAAATAAACTATTCTTTACTCCAGCGTTGGTGTGAAATGTTTGTCTGATGTTCACATTGTAAAGAACTAACAGTTCTGCATCCTCGTACATAGCCCTAGTGATTCGAGTTTCTTTATAGGGTACTCCTTTTCTTATCAATGATTTTCATATAACAGTCCGTCTGATGGTAGTATCGAAGGCTTTCTTGGTATCTACAAACACTAGGTAAAGGGGAGTACACTATTCTAGGAATTATTTTATTATGATGCGTAGAGTGTTGGCCTCATCTAAGCAGCTCCTGTTTGAACACAAAACTGCCTGTTCATCTCACAGATTTCTCTCCGCCTGGTTTTGATGTCTTCCCTACATTATGACTGGTTGTATCTTATATTTGGTTTTAAGCAGAAAAATTCCTCTTAAGTTATTGCAGTCTTTCAAGTCGCCACTTGAACTTACAATGATACCTTTTCCAAAATTGAAAGCAGCCTCTTTTCCAAATTGTATGCAGCCTTTGTTCCTCCCTGGCTGATGTGATGTGGGGTTGTAGAAGCTCAGCTATGGTTTGGATGTCTTTCGATGCAGTCTTTCAAGTCGCCACTTTAACTTACAATGATGAATTTTTTTCCAAATTGGAGGCAGACTTTTTTCCAAATAAGAAGCAGCCTTTACTTCTCCTAGGCTGATGTGAGGTGGGGTTGTAGAAGTTTGGCTGTAGTTTCAATGTCAACCCGTACAATTTCTCCTGGTATTCCATCTTAGTCTGTTGTTCTATTGCTTCTTAATTTCTCGATAGCCTCTTTCATCAGTCTAAATGACTGTTTCTGTAGGGCTTCTGTGCCATTTCGTTGTCTGCAGTAGTTCCATCTATAATTAAGGTATGGATTTCTTGGAAACGTTCTTTTCATTTTTGCATCTGTACATCATTGTTTGCTAGTAATGGACCACTGTCATTAGCGACTGCTTGACTGCTGTGATATTTCCGATTGGAGTGATAATTCATCGTTTGGTGTAGTTTTCTCATGTTGTTCTGACTATGTGCTTCCTTTGCTGCGATTGCCAGCCGTTCCAGGAATTTTCTTTTGTCTCTTCTTGTAGCCTTCTTTATTCATTAAGCCAGCAGTTGATATTGTTGATTATTGATATTCATGCTCCCTGCTACAACTCCAATACAAATTGAATGATTTTACCCACATATTCCTCGAATCATATCTCTTATCCAATCGCACTAATTTCATTATAATTTGGCTAGCGTCAGAAAGTTAGCTAACTTAGTTCCGGGAACGGAACTGACAAAACATTTTTCTAAAGAATCTGAGGACTTATTACGTTCATTTTGGCACTCGTCACGTTTTTGCACCAACGCAAAATGCTATTGTTTGAATATATATGTGTAAATCAGTCCATCGAACTGAAATATCTGTACTAGTCTTTGCACATATCCATATCCTTAAGTCGTTGTTTTGTTTAGAATTGATTCATTCTAGCAGTGGCATTGGAACATTTATATTATTATGTTTAAGATAATGAGGATACTGAGGATGAAAAAATCTATTAACGTATAATTTGTGTCTCGTCATTTCCAATAGAATCCATTAGAATCTCATCTTCTTTAAAGCGTCGCCGCTGATTTCAGTAAAAGCATTTTATAAAGCCTCAGCGGCGTGATGTATCCTAGGAAAGATAATATTAAATTCTACGAATAGGACTTATGTTTAATATACCGTTCTAACTGCAAATGGGCTTGATAGATGACTGTGTACAGGATTGAACCCGGGATAATGCGAATGATAGTCGCATCACAGTCGATCACATAGATAGATAGAAAAACGCTCTGTAGAATGTGTGTAGGTGTCTGTGTTGACGAAAAGTATTGGCGTCGTATAAAAATGATCTGTATAAGCTGTTTACTAACATCAAAGAACAAAGTGCATCAAAATATATCAATTCCTTTGACCGCAATGAACTGTTGACAACAAACTCAACGGGTGGCAAAAAGGAGGACATCCCATGTGCTATTAGAAAGAAGAAACTTTCAAGTCCCCTAACAAATCTTTCAGCGACAAATTTTAAAAGGAGCGCAGAAAGCGAAGTGATTGGAATCCTTTGCAACGTCTTGCTTATGGCCCAAAATCGATCATTTCCAACCGTCATCTAAATAAATAATTATGTTCTTCATTATTAAAAGTTCCTTAACAAATCCATAAAATTATGGAATGATGGCGATACGAGGGCGGTCCGAAAACTAGCGGACCCAACAAAGAAAACACCAAATAGTTGGGGAAAAAATCTTTATTTTACAACATTATCTCTTTTTAACTTGATACACTTTTTCCAGTGATATTCAATAGCTTCTATACCCTGTTTAATATAAGAACTATCAAACTCAAAACAGCCATAAATCGCAGACTCCACCTCTTCATTGTTGTTAAATCTTTTATCACCGAGCCATTTTTTCGAGTTTAAAAATAGAAAATAGTTGGAGGGAGCTCAATCTGGCGACTTAGGTGCGTAATGAAGCAATTCGAACTTTATTTTATTAATTTGAGCCATCGATATCAATAGTGGACGTGTGAACTGCAGCATTATCTTAATGAAACAACATTTTTGTTTTTCGCCAAATGGGGTCTTTTCCGCCTAATTTCATCACCTAGACTATGCAATAAATTAGCATAATATTCGTTGCTGATGGTTTTTTCTTTCTGAAGATAATAAATTAAAATAATCCCATGCGCATCACAAAAAACAGTCGCCATGACCTGGCCTGTAGATGAAACCGTCTTCGCCTTTTTTAGACACGATTCTCCCATTCGAGTCCACTGTTCTGGCTGTTGATTTGTCTCATGTGTGAAGTGATAGACCCATGTTTCATTCATGGTTATAAATCTTCGCAAAAATTCTGGTTTATTGCGGCCAATCAGTCTAGTGAAACATCTTCAGGACGCTGTTTCCTATCTATTGAGAGCAAGCGCGGCACCCATCTTTTTCATCTTCAAATCTTCGGTAAATATATGATGTGTAGAATTTTTTGAAATGTCTATCATTTCAGTTAGCTCACACACCTTCAAGCGACGATCATCCAATACCATTTTGTTGTTTTTTTTTCTGAAAAGTGATTGGCGACTCTAATTGGTCGGCCATTACGGCATTTGTCTTGGCAGCTCGTACGGCCTCGTTTAAACTCTGTTACCCAATACGCCATACCCAGTCGTAAATGGAGGAGCTGTTTCGACCATTTATTATGTATGTACGTATTAATTTACATTACTACAATTTGTATAGCGATTCTTGGCTAAATTTATTGCTTGTGCTTCCAGAAAACCATGCAAAATATTGATTTACCCTTCTCCATACCCTTCTAAATATGAAACTTAAAACATTTCTCAGTACGATAATTAACTGTTCCATCAAATGGTTTTAGGTAAATGCAAATCCTCTTTCATTATCTCTTATTTCATTGAAACTATGTAGCAATTATTGAAATTTCTCAATGCCACAATAAAATTCCTCAATGATTACTTTCCTTTCCTTTCATTTTCCGTTCTACCCCAAAGCAACCTTTGCCCATCATAGGGTATCGGACTGCTGAAGAAACATAAACCCCATGAAGAAGCATAAGAATAGAGCTATACAAATCTCTACTCTTTGCGGTTTGATTATGATGTTGTTAGCACTTGTACTAGTGGTGGTGATGGGCGTTTATAGTGACGATTACAATAGTAGTGATAGTGTTGTTGATGCGATGTAGTGGAGGGGGAAACAGGATACTGTTTAATGCCAATGGAGAGGATGGTGGCGATGGTGGTTGTTGGTGTTTCAGATTGTGGTTCCCTCAGATGTTTCGATTGTTGGCTGGCTCTGCTGTCGATGGTAGCGTTAAGCTTTTACCAATGTACGAGTAGATCTCAATGCAAACAGGAAAGAATGTTAATGCTTATTTATTTTCCATTTTATTTTGTATTTTACACATGTGTGTGTGTGTGTGTGTGTGCATCGACACAATCAGCATACGATTTACAATACAACGTTTACAGACATTTTATTTTACAGTTGTGCCGTTGTATTATTACCGGTTATAAAACGGAATCACACCTACTACCAGCCAACAACCATCATCATTACCTGTGAAGCCAAGTGTATGATTCGCAATCACATACATATGCGCACACACACGCACGCTCTAATATCCTCTTTTTTTTGCACTCGCATCCAACCACAAGACCTGCAAACATATTTATATTTATTATTATATTTGAGTTTATTCGTTTATAGCAAAAGTCATGAAGATTTACCGCTGATTTATGGAGAAGGTACTTTGTTTTCCTCGTTTCATCCTCTCGAATTTGAATTTCTTGTGTTAGCATTTCAACAATAAAGTATTCAATGGCTTTCCTTTCCTTGCTAAATGGCTAAACTTGGCTTTTGCCAATCAAAAGAAAGGGGCTGAACTCAAACGTTCTTATCACACAACGCAATTTATGAATATCCAACTATGTCTTAATGATCTTCTCTTTGAGGAGAAGTTTATTAAAAGAAATGTCCTGTTTCTCTACTCCCCACAGCCGGGTAGTAACACAACATTATAATCGCATTAGCACACAAAGGAATTGTTGGAATGGAACCTTTAAGGAATGCACACAAGAAACATAGAACAAGGATTCGTTGACAAAAGGACAAATATGCGTTAATTTGAAAGTTGAGGAATTATTTTACATTTTATAATGACCACAATATAGACAAAGTTGTAATATTAATAACTTGCTCTGGTGCTGTAGGCTCACAAATTGGTAGCTTTACATGCAAATTATAGAAAAATTGGTTCAAAACTTTTTTGTGTCAAAACCCATTTCTGATCTTGATCGGACATTCATTTGGTGGTAGCTAAACTGAGAAGACTTCCCTTCGAAAATGTTGAACAATATACAGGGTGGCCCAAAATGACCGAAGTGGTGTGAATTGCTTATAACTTTTTATTTAAGACATATTTTTTTAATTTTTTTAAGTGCAGTAAGTTTATGGGGAATATTTTTAGATTAGTTATTAAAAATGATATCCCGCAAGTAATGGCCATTTTCTGCTTCGCACAAAGGTGCTCTTTCCAACACATTTTCCATGACCTTTCGCAAAATTTCCGGTGTTATGTTGTTAATTTCGTCTCGAATATTGGATTTTAATTCGTCAATAGTCCTGGGCTTATTAACATAAACTTTCCCTTTTAAATAACCCCAAAGGAAAAAGTCTGGAGCGGTTAAGGCCGGGGGCCAATTAAAATTGCTTGTACGCGAAATTATTCTTTCACCAAATATGTCGCGTAAAAGAGCCATTGTGGCCCTCGCAGTGTGCGCTGTGGCTCCATCCTGTTGGAACCATATTTGCGAATGGTTTTCCACGGCTGGCCTTACAAAATTTTCCACCATGGCCCGATATCGATCAGCATTGATGGAAATGGCAACTCCTCGTTCATTTTCAAAAAAATATGGGCCAATGATCCTTTCTGAAGAAACACCGCACCAAACAGTACACTTAACTGGGTGTAATTGTCGTTGATGAAGTACTCTCGGGTTTTCCGTAGCCCATATCCTACAGTTTTGCTTGTTAACGAACACATTTAATTGGAAATGGGCTTCGTCACTCATAACTAAGTTATGAATAAAATTAGGATTCTCTTGTGCTTTTTGCTGGAAATAAATTGCATAGTCAAGTCGTTGCTGGTAATCTGTCGGTTTCAATTCTTAGACAATTTGAATTTTGTATGGAAACATTCTTATGCTATGCGAAATTCGCTGCAGCGACCCTCTTGAGATGCCAAGTTGTGTCGAACGTCTCCTGGTTGGTGTTTGTGCATACTCCTGAATACTCTCCTGTATCACTTGAATACTGTCATCCGTGTGCACCGTTCGTCGTCTGCCAGCACCAGGAAGGTTCCTTACTGCTCCTTGTTCTCGAAAATTTGCAACAAGACGGTTTATTGTTGACTGAGAGGGTGCAACCCGCACATTAAATTGACGACGGTATGCACGCTGAATCAACATAATGAAGCGTTGATTTACAAAGTAAATTTCAACGATTTGGGCACGTTGTTCAGTTGTGTATTGCTCCATTATAAATTCTCCAAGTCTTCTTTACAAAATACTAAAAAGAAAAAAAAAAAAAAAATGATAATAAAAAAGTTATAAGGAATTCACACCACTTCGTTCATTCTGGGCCACCCTGTACTACGATCGATATCTCTTAGGGAGATGAAAAGGTAAAATTTGTTATTGAAAGTCAACTTTTTTGCCCATCTATTAATTGTTGTCAGTCCCAACACCAGGGTTTGATTAGACAGCCAATTTAATAACACCATCTTATTAAAAACTTATTTGAAAAATGCAAGTGAAGAGAATGCAAGCTGCAGAAGGCAGCGTAAAAGTCGATATGATGCAAATATTCGACGATGATTTAGAGCTAAAACGAATAACCGAATAACAATATCACTTTATAAGCTCTACAAAGATCCCGGCATCAGTGATTTGCCAGTGGACTACTGGTAATGAGCCGACAATGAGCATATATTACCTTTTAGCACGGTTTGGTTCCACGAATGCACGTCCGATAATGGAATCTAATTATATGATCTCCTTCCACGATAAAGACTTTTATACTCGACCTGATTAGACCTTCACTAATTTCCGCGAAAAATACGTTGCCACTACCATCTTTTTGAGTCATTATAAAGTCATCATCGAGTTTGTTAACCTTACGAAGCTTATACATCTTTGTGGCATGGCACTGACCAACAGATCAGTCTTTAGTGAAAATCAGCAGAATTCTAATCTTATGTCAGATGAGAATAAATGCAGAAAACAGGACTGGTACCAGCACCAACAAAAACCATAATTTTCAAGTATATGCTAATGGCCAATTGGCCCTAAACTGCATAATGTTACTGCAACCTACTTAAACATTGAGAAGAAGTCATCAAATGTGAATGAAATGGTAAGCGAGTACAAACTCATAAAAAGTGCCCGCTCATTTAAAACGATGCAAGAAATTCGATAACTGAAACTTTGTGTGCAGAATAATTTTACCTACGCCGGTTCCGCCATCGACAAAGCCAAAGATGACATTTTTGGAAATTAGGAGAAAAGTATCGCTTGCAGCACAGGCCGCAATGACCTTAGAAAGCGATTTAGTAACAATAAACTGTATCTGTAAATAAAAATATATCCATTTAGTGGTTTCAAAATCGCCGATCTGGCAAAACTGTTAAATAGCTGTCATTTGAAGTGTTATTTATTTAGTGAAAGGTTTGCCATTTACGAATATGGATCATTTAACAACCGAAGAATGCGTAAAATTATTTAAAACACTACAAAAGTGTTTTCTTCAGCGATCTTCATGTGATTTCTCACTCGGTAGGTATATCGATAAGCAATCCAGAAGTGATTGTGGAAAAGCCATAGCATTCGGAAAAAGTAACTGTTTGGTGCACATTATGGCCTGAAGGCGTCACTGGGCCGTATTTTTTTTTTTTTTTTTTTTTTTTTTTTTTTGAGAATGATGCTGGAAGAACTTCGAAAGAACCTCGAAATTTATAAGCCTATACATCTATTACAAATAGGGACCTCAATGAAAGATTAATTTCGTTTGTAAATTTATTAGAAGCACATTAGAAATTTGTTTCTGATTCATACTTGAAACAATTACTCACTTCATGTATTCATTCGTTTCTTACTTGAACTGAAATTGGAAACCTAAATTGATACTGCTTCTTTATCGAAATATTATGAAACAGATATAATATTTCGATTCGACAAATTGAAACGAAAATATAATTTTATGCAGTTTTATTTCTGAAACCAAATGTGGTTTCGTTTTTTAACAGAGAAAATGTGAATTGCAAAATGGTCCAAATAATTTATTTTCAGCATTTACAATACCAGGCTCTCAGAAATATTTACAGCTACTCAAAAATATTGTCTATTTCAATTTCAAAAAATTAAATAAAATACAAACAAAACTTTTCATAAACTCAGTCAGGATCAAAATTGTTCCTAATTTCGTGTTGGGTGTTTGAATCAATATAAAAATTGTTTGTAATTTTGCTTTGATTTAGATTTCAAAAACTGAAACAAATCAAAACTATTTTCGGATTTGATTTCGTTTCGTTTCGGTGACGTTTCCTGTTTTTAATACTTCCACTTAGATGACGATGAATCGATACATCGTTAACGGAATTGTGGAACATAATCCGTAAATATGCAGTCGATATGCGCCAGAAGTTCGGTCGGGGCCATGGACCGCTAATCTAAGTCAGCGTCTGTTGGCTTGTTTTTGTTTGTAGTTGCCATTACTTGAATTCAATGTTTTTAAACTTTGTACAAATGTTGGAAAAACGGTTTTATTCGTTTTGTATTAGGTGCGCAACTAAGCTCCCGCTGTTTGCCTATAGATAGCGCCAGCTGTAAGTGATAGTCTATTCTGCCACAACCAAAACATCATGAGCCAAACTTAGGCATATGGTAAACATAGTGAGTTTCTATTGACGTCATATTCGTCATTGCGGCAAGCATTCATTTTCCCCTTTCGATTGAAGAAAACGACGGCTGAAGTTCACCGGGAGCTTCAAAACGTTTACGGAGATGCCGCTTTAAGTGAAACAACGTGCCGAAAATGGTTCCGTCGCTTTAAAGGCTTTAAAGGTAATTTTGTGTTGACGACCGTTCGCGTGAAGAAAGACGAAAAATGTTCGAAAACACTGAATTGAAGGCATTGCTTGATGGGGATTCGTGTCAAATACAAGTAGAGTTTGCTTCAGTATTAGGAGTTACCCGCCAAGCCATTTCCAAGCGATCGCATGCGTTGGGAAATATTTAAAAGCAAAGAACTTGCATTCCTTATGAGGCCAGGAGCCGTTGAGCGTCATTTTTTTCACTTACGAACAACTGTTTCAGCGACAAAAAAGAAAAGAGTTTTCTTCATCGTGTTGTAACGGATGATGAAAAATGGATTGACTGCAGCAACCCAAAGAAAAGAAAGTAATAGAGGCTGTCTGGTCTGTCTTCTATGGTGTCGCCTCTGCCGAATATTCACGCTGTAAAGGTTATGCTTTATATTTATTGGGACCAGTTCGGTGTTATTTATTATGAGCCATTGAAACCAATCGAAACTATCACTGCGAATCGGTACCGACTTCAATTAATGCGATTCAGCCTAGCTTTGCGCGAGAAACACCCACAACATGCGAAGAGGCACGAAAAAGTGAATCTTCAGCATGACAACGCTCGGTCTCTCGTGTCCGAGCCCAGTAAAACCGTCCTGGAAACGCTGAAATGGAAAGTCTTACCGCATCCGCCATATTCTCCAGATATTACGCCGTCCGATTATCACTTGTTCAATTGGATGGCCCACGGTCTGGCTGTCCAGCAGTCTACTCATATGTCGTCATCAAGGAATGGCTAGAATCGTGGATAGGTGCAAAAGGAGAACAGTTTTACCATAACGGAATTCGAGCTTTCCTAGAAAGATGGGAACAAATAGTAGTTAGCGATGGGCAATACTTTCAATGCATCATTTGTAAATATGTTTTCTTAATAAAATTCCATTTTTATTAAAAAAAAGAGAACAGAGAGAACATACTTTTTCAGGACACACAAAAATAAATTCGTTTTTCCTTAACATGACTATTTTTATGTTAGAAGGGTAAAATATGAACTTTTTATGCTCTTCTCTGAACCACACAATTTTTACAATTTTTGGGAACGATTTTTAAACTTTTGCTCCCAGCCATACAACATTTTTTTACTAATTACTCCAAAGTATGGTTCAACGCTAGAATATTTTCCACTGGTATAGTAAGGGCCGCTTGTAAATGTGCACAAATTGTAACTTCTTCAAAGAAATAACCGAACAAATGGATTCTAATTCGAAAACAAATAAACAATTCGTCTACAAGGAGCATAAACCAGTAGGAAACCAGTGAATTGTATTAAGGAATTAACTAGATTGACAACATAGATACCCCAACAACTTAATTCTGCACAATTTTCAAGTTAATTGAAATCCTGCCGATTCGAAGACGACACTAATTTTGCTCGTGTACACTCCTTTTACCAGATGTAATTGAAACAATTGCATTCCAGTTAATGATAAATGAAATAGTCTGTATTTTATGTTCTCAAGCAGCAACATTCGTAGTACACATACAATTTGCTACAATTTCACTATGTTGCACTCATACATGTGTAAGTACACGTGTCTACAATGTATCATAAATAAAAGTCATTCCAGTGCTAACAGCATGCACTTCGTGTGTGTGTGTAGCTGTGTGTGCATGCAAGCTTCACAGTCGTCGTCACTCAAAGCTGTCGCATCGGTGTGCTGGTGTGTGAGTACAGAACAAAGACAATTCACTTTACTTACACGATCGACTACTAATGCAATTGCATCTTAGAGAGTGTTTTGTGGCTGGCAACAAACAGGCGGCCAATCTATGGGCTGAGTGCATGAGAAGAAATGTGAGTCTATAAAGTACTTTAAAAGCACATTATAATTTCATTAGAGAATCATTAACGAACGAAGCATATGCACAGATAATTATGTCTTGGGTGGGTGGGAAGGGGGTAGTTGGTATGTGTTCGATATCAATGTGAATAAATCACTTAGGATGTTCATTTGTGTCATCATTTTGGAGTAGGATATCAAAAGCTCTCCAGCAAAAGGATAGTTAGTTGGAGGGATAATTTAAATGAGATTAGCTTAAAATTTAAGAAATACGCATTTGCAACTGAATGGCAGTGAATTGAAGTGAGTGAAATAAATTAACTTCGACGGAATAATGGATTTGTTAAAGCCATTTACACAGACATAAATCATGTGATGTGAAGTTAATTTTAAACCAATTTAAACTAACAAAAGTTTGCAGATAATGGGATAAAAGTTTCCTTGTTTATTTTAGATATAATATAGCTGAATTTTTTAAGTTTCTTCTCTGTGTTTTTATTCCTTTCGTTTTTGTTGCCTGCCCCTTTTCTTAAAAAATAAAATTACATTACGCAAAATGATTTTTGAGTACGCACAGTGGAACTTACTGACAGTCAATCATCCACACGATGGCAGCAAGTCAACGTTGCTTTATGATTCAATTCATGGGTAGCTGCTGGTGCGAGTGACAAATAATAAGCTTGGCATCCATCGACAGCAATGTACTGATAATGAAAGCACAAAAGAAAATCAGGAACGAACCCTTCCCATCATCCTTGATATGGGCCATGATTTAAGGATATTACATGGAGTGTTTAGACTCTCTATAAAAGACAGCATCCCCATTAAATTGGTTACCTTCGAAAAAAAAAGCAAACATGGTCGCCCTTTATTCAGAGTGCAAAATTACTAATGGAAATAAAACGTGAAAATTGTGATATTCATACAGGGGGGCCAGCATACTCTATTGACGAATTTGACTTAAGAAAAACAAAGGTGTACTTTATTAAAAAATATCGAATATGTGGTTGGCGACAGAGTAACCACAGTCTGTATCAGAGAGAATTACTTTTTTATCTCACTAACCTGGGCGCACTTATCGATGGCCAGCAAAGATGATAAAACTGCAGAAACAATATGTGGAGTAGTAAAGAGAAATCTATTATTTTTATATAATAATAAAGGCTTTACTTTGCGTAGTTAGAATGATTCAATTTGAGTCAAATACTTAACATCGTTTTGTCTTATAATTTATTGTCATTATGAAGGAATTTCCATTATCCCTCTCTAATAGAAACTCCCGAAACAATTGGCAAAAAACTGGGGCATTCGCTTCACATAAACTCCTTTTGAAGGCAAATTTTCCAGAAACAAAATCATTTGCCAAAGACAGAAATAAATGATAATCAGTTAGTTCCAAGTCCAAACTATAAAATGGATGCATAAGAACCTCTCAACCAAGTTCCTGGAACTTCTGGGGATCATTGTCGAAGTGTGTAGTCTGGAGTTGCCCTAATAAGACGCAATAACTTCTCCGCTTGCCGCTACTGAGCGACTACTATCTTCAGACGGTCCAACAGTTGACAGTATAAATTCAAATTAAAAGAATTGGCTGCGGGGGAACAACTCTTAGTAGAATATTTTCTGCCGATCTCACCTAATATACAACAAAACCTTTTTGATTGTCAATTAAGGCTTATCACCATATGCCCCGACTGGCAGCGATCATGACCATTTATACTTAATATTGCCATAGGTAACCCACTTTTCACCTGTAGCTATCATTCACTTCTGAAATGGCTCAATATTTTTGTTGCGATTCAGCAAAGGATCACAGATGAAAATTCATCCATGAAATTTGTTTGCGTTAGCTCGCGTGGCACCTACACATCGAGCCCTTTTTTATATTCAGCCTCATTCAAGTGGTTCCAAATAGTTTCTAGTGCAATATCTAACTTCTAAGCAATCGAAATAGTGCTTGTATGACGATCGGATTTGACAATTTCTATTATTCTATCGGCATTTTCAACAATCTGGCTTTCAGAGCATGATGCATTTTTGACATCAAAAATATTAGAAAAGAATCGACAAAACCAAAATCGCGCTTGATTGACTGTGTTAGAATCAGGATTTTGAACACTGCTCACATTTTCGGCCATCTAGCTTACAATTTTCCTTTTAGCTTTGCTAGTGTCAACATTTAACTTGCGCTCAAATAATGCTAAACAACAACAAAACTGCATTAGTAATTTTTGGTTGCAAAATCTTATCTTTCTAAGGTATTCTGGTGTAACCATCTGGATGCAAAAGGCTACAGAGACAAAGGTGAAGTCCAAATATTGTATCAAAAGGTCAAAGAGAGGTCAAAGAAAGGGTGTTGAACAAGGCTCCGCCTTATAAGGAAAGCGGTGCAGATCTGATCACAGATACGCAATTTGTCCTGCAATTTCATTTTTGTAAGCTATTTAAGATCTGATAACGTTGATCTGATAACGAATATGAGCCAACTCCTAACCACAATTTGGCTCAACGAATGCGTGTTGAAAATGCGTTCCAAGAAAGTGCAACAAATAGTGTGCTATAAGTTTTCTATATTTCATTTCTAAGATTCAAGCAAGTGAAGCATAATCAATTTGGTATCCCCTGGCTGTGAAGAAAGGGCTGACAATATGTGTTAATAGCACAATTGTCAGCCCCTTTTCCTAGATAGCCCAAGTTTTTACTTGGCTTTCCCAGGGGGGCATTGTCAATTGTAATATGTAATATACCCAGTGTGTCGCACACCGTGGGTAAGGCCTTCATGGCGAGACTCACTTTAAACACTCGTGGACTTTTGTCAAGTGAGCTATTAAAAGGGCATTCCATATTACCTGATTGAATCCTATAAATGTGACTTTAGGCAGACACAAATACAAAAATTTTGGTGAACAATTTTTTGCCAAAAGAGGCCTAAAATTTATCAACAGCTTATTACGCTTTTGGGGACGACAATAAGGAAAGTTTCAGCAAGCAATAACAACCCCTATGTTACTTTAATACGTTGATGATACGGACACCACTGACCGAAAACTGTGTGCATTTGGTGAGATTGGCGAGGAATCATCTACTAATGTCTACTCCCCTATTACTAAACTCTTAATCCGGATTTGTACTGTTAACTATTGGGCTGTCTGAAGGAAACAATCACCCAGAAGGGGCCATTTTTAGCCAATAGGAAGAGGAATGTGTTCCACCAGGACAACGCTAGAGGACAAACCTTACACTCTGACAGTGACTCGTCCGAACACCAGAGAGTTTTCTTCGGAGGTCCCTTTCTTATATCTTATATTACGGACCTGATACTATATGATTACCACTTGTTCCTGTCAATCTCGAATGATATTCCTTATGAAAAATTCGCCTCAAAAAAGCTTCTGGAAATCGCCTAAGTTTCTATGTGTTTCGAAAAGAGAGGCATAATGCAAATACCTTCAAAACTGGCTACAAGTTATCGAACAAAATGGTGCTTATTTCACTTAAATCTGATCATTTTGACCATGCTGAATAAAGTTGCCAATGATTATGGATTTCTTTTTACTACACCATAATATTAATTAAAAATAACTATTTTTAAGGAGGGAAGGGAAGGAAAGGAATCTCTTTTTTATAACACCACCCAGGAGAAAAAGTGCATCCAAAGGAGCGTATATTCATCACAATGTGTGATAGGGAAGTGATGAAGAATTGCTTAATCACCAATGAAATTTATATAGGGTTGTCAGATAGGAGTGAGGCACTGTTATTATTATAATGCCTCTTCCCTTTGTATTCATGATATATGTGGATGTAATGAAAATTGAAATCAAAATTTCATTATTCGAAGAATTGGTTTTTTATCATATTATCGTTATTGTGATTTTATTTATATTAAACATTAGTTTCTTAAAAAACTGGCCACATATCCGAATTTGTTACTTTCAACAAAAAGAAACCAGTAGACAGGCACTGAATTAGAAGGGCACCTAACATTTCCTCGGGCAGAAGTCTACCATAAACTGCAGTCTGCAGTACTAAAGATGAACATTCTTAGGGACATCAAAATCTATATGCTTTAAATAGACTCTAAGTGTTTCAAGTTTTTACAAAAAGAATAACAAACTTAGCATATCCGCCATCATATAAGGGAGGGTAAAATCAGTTTTCCCAAAAAAAGTTTCAAAAAAGCTTCTTTAAACCGACTACCAACAATTACTTCTTCAGAGCATATGATGTTCTTTAAAGAATAGTTTTTGGAGTATTTCATTCAAATACATTTTGCTTTAATTGCTGGGAATCATAAATGAAAATGAAACCATGTGTTTAACCACTTCACTACAATGGTTTTGGAAGTGCTTCAAAATCACTTTATTGGAAGTGGTAAATATGCATGGATCCTCCTCTCCTCCTCTTAGAAGTGGTGAAAATGTGATTCTTTTTGAATGACTTCCAATTTTTTTTGCTGGGTAGTTATTTGTCCTGAGCTATGATAAATCGGTCAGTTATTGAGTCAATCAATCAATAACGCAGCAGTTTTATGTACATACTGATGACGATTGAGCACCAAATTAATTGCTATTCAAACAACTTCAAACTTTCCTCACAATAATTAGTTATCAATACGTATTTCGTTTAATAAGCTTTTCAAACAACTTCAAACTTTCCCTCACAATAATTAGATATCAACGCTTATTTCGTTTAATAATCTTCTCAGCATGTTATGTTAAACTCAATAAAGAAGCCATTCCCCAGTGTAATTAGAAATTTATTATAATTTTATGGCAATGAAAATTTGTTAAATTATTCTATAGTGAAAAGTTTGGCATAATAAAAAAAATTCATAAGATATGATTGCCGTTTGGCAAAGTGAAATTCACATACTCAATTGGAAAGCATTAGCAAAGAAAGTTCTGAAAACCATTCAATTCTAATACCTTTCGGGGGAACCATAAAAGACAGCTACTTTTAATTTCAAGTCTTTATCAGCAAACGCACACAAACAAACTTTTTTATACCACCAATCATCATCACCCAAGACAAAAAATACAGCAGTAAAATCCTCGGCCTTATTGTTTAAGCAAATATATAACATATTGTTGTGCTCTTTAACACATTTCCCTTCGTCCGTCCACTCTGTGTTTTGCCTCTCCATTTAATTTCATTTCTGTCTCATTGATTTAAGAGGTCATCCCTTTGGGGCAATTTAATTCGTAACTTACACAAAGTTTTGCGGAAATTATGAATATAACTTTGATTTAATATATGAACAAAGTTTTTTCCTCCCCAGCCACAATCCTACTAAATCCACCGGGATGTGATAAGAGTAGGGGTGGAAGCTGAGGCTGTGTTGGTGGTGTTGGCGTTGGCTGTGTGAGTATACTGGTGGAAGTGTTTTTTTACGGCTCCGAACTTTCATTCACCTACATTGAACACATTAAAAAAAACTAATGAAATAAATTTGCGATTATTGACAGCCAGCTACAACAACAACAACAACGGCATGAGAAAGAAGAAGAAAAAAATGTCCTACATTCATAGCAAATGTAAGTGAGTGGGCTTACATGCAGGATATACTCGTACATGTGTACGCGGTAGTATCGGCGCTTAATTTCGGCATTTGGGCCATAAAATAGATTTACAATAATTTCGATTTTATTTTCATTTTGGTTCCTTTGCAACGGAACGAGAGAATGTTATGGGATTTGTTTTTGCTTTTTTCGAAAACATTTAAAGAATTATTGGGAATTAACGTAAAAAGATTTGTGCTGGAAGGACATTTATGTATATGGGTAATTCCTATGTTCGAAAACAAACACATTGAATGAAGTCTCGCCTAACTTTGCAGACGTTTTCTTCGGAAAACTAAAATTTTAGAGGAATGTCGTAAAACTCTAGAGAATGAAATTCTGTGGAACTTTTTCATTTCCCGTAAAAGTGGGGAAAATATTTCAATTTCACATTGTATCACGTGTCTTAACTTTTAATATCATATTCAATCAATTGAATTGAATTGAACTGAATTGAATTGAGTTAACAAATAAAGCAGGCAAGAAGGAGGGCATAAAGTATTATTTTTAGTTCAATGACTGCATGCATGTACGAGTATGTATAAAGTTATCCTGTCAACTAAGAGATGACAAGAAATGTTCTAAGTTTATTCGTAATGAAATGCATTTGTATAGCTTTCGCCAAATGATCGCACTTTTATGTCCATTTCGAAAAATTATTTTCAACAAAATTCATAAGAACGTTTTTCATGGATAAAAATTCAATTCTTTCCACACTTTATGTACTACCGTACTACCGGGCTATCACAAAAATTGTCGTACAGATGATGAAGGCAGTTTAAAAAACATTATTTTGGTGAAAAGTGGCAATCCTATAAAACATATGATTTAAGTTCCAAGGCGTTACGTTGTTTAGTATTTTTATTTGAGCCATCAAAAGTAAACGATTTCAGTGAATTTGTAAACATAAAATAAATTAGTCAACATTATGTACACATATGGCCAAAATAATAAGTACACCCTATATTTTTTTTAAAGGCTCGTAGACGCAAATTTATTTAAATTAAAAGAAAAAACAAATATTAATTTCCTTTGTTATAACATTAGAAATAAAATAAATACTAAAACAATAACAAACAACGAAAATTAAATTCAGCATTCTCAAAAAGTAAGAAATTAATCAAAAAAAATTCAACAAAATAACAAGTACATTTAGTTCAAGTAAGCAAAATAGTAAAAAAATCAAGTTTTTCTGTTAAATTGGCTGAGTTTCGTTAAAAGCCGGTATATCCACCTTTGTTTTCAATTATTTTAATGATTATTTTTGGCGTGCTGGCAATAAACTTTTTGCAGGTTTCTACTGATATTTCATACCAAGTTTTCTTTTAAACAAAATTCCATAACTTATCCTTATTTTTAAGGATCTCTTTCCAGTTCTTTGTTTCAACTCTCCCCAAAGATTTTCGATTGGATTTAAGTCCGGAGGTGGACTTGGCCAGTCAAGAAGAGCAACATTTTTATCTTGGAACCAAACCTTTACCAACTTAGAATCATGCTTCGGATCGTTATCCTGCTGGAATGTCCATCTAAGAGGCATTCTTTCCACAGTATAGGTCAACATCGTATTTTCCAAGATATCTTTGTAGTGGAATCTGGTTATAGTGTCGGTAATTCGATGTATCGGACCGACACCATACCACGAGAAATAACCCCAGACCATAATATTGCCGCCTCCGTGCTTGACCGCCTTTTTTTGTGAAGCGAACATGGAATTCCTTACCCTTAAGGCGTCGAACATTCCGGGCACAGTCGTTTCACAGCGAAAATATTAAAGAATCGAGCAATGCATTTATTGTTTTGATCAAGTACTGAAATAACACCTGAACAAAACTGACTTACAATGAAAACAACGAGGAAGCCCCAGTTTTGTTTTTACTTTTGAATGTATTACCATATTAAGGTTATTTAAATTAAAAAAGAACTGTCATGTTTACTTTCCGTTAAAGTAACTAAAATTAAACATAAAATAAAAATAAGCAGGTGTACTTATTTTTTTGACCATATGTGTAACTCAATATTTTCATTTAAAAAAGGTCTCAGTCCAATCAATATTAAAGCCCAACTAGATACTATTCTGAGGGAGTCTGACCCTACATTTACTACTGTAGAATGTTAGATAGCAGAGTTTAAACGAGGCCGTACAAGCTGCCAAGACAAACACCGTAGTGGTCGACCAATTGAGGTGTCCACGCCAGACTTGGTTAAGAAAATCCACAAAATGGTATTGGATGATCGTCGGCTAAAGGTGCGTGGGTTAGCTGAAATGATAGGCATTTCCAAAATGTGCTATACATCGTATATTGACCGAAGATTTGAAGATGAGAAAGCTGCGTGCAAAATGGGTGCCGCGCTTGCTTTTAATAGAGCAAAAACAGCCTTGGGAAAATGTTACAACAGAGTGTTTGGTGATGTTTCACTGAAAAAATCCTTAGTTTTGTGTCGATTTATAACCATGGCTGAGATGTGAGTCCAGCACTTCATACCTGAGACAAAGGAGAGAAGAGAAAGGAAGCATCGTTTCCAAAAAAAAAAGGCGAAAACGGTTCCATCTGCCGGCAAGGTTATGGCGTCTGTTTTTTGGTACGCGCATGGGATTATTTTTATTGATTAACTTCAGAAAGGAAACCTCTTCAACAGGGAATATTACGCTAATTTATTGCAGCGTTTAGGTGATGAAATTATGCCAAAAAGGCTGCATTGGCGAAAAAGAAAGTGTTGTTTCATGTAATAAATGCTCCAGTTCACACATCCACTATTGCGATGGTTAAAATTGATTAATTAAATTCAAACTGGCCCGTTATTGGCCAAATTTAGCTTCCTCGAACTATTTTCTATTTCCAAACCCGAAAAAATGGCTCGGTGATAAAATGTTTGCCAACAATGAGAGGTGGAGCCTGTGATTGATGGTTATTTTAAGGGGTTTGACAGTTCTTACTCTAAACAGGGAACAGAAGCTATTGAATATCGCTGGAAAAAGTATATTGAGCTAAAACGAGATTATGTTGAAAAATACAGAAAATATTTCCAAACTTTTTTGTATCTTCTGTGTTAGGTCGGCTAGTATTTTGAACCGTAACATAAGTTTTTAATTTTTGCAGAAAAAATTGATTTATTCTCCCAAGTCTACTTCATCATAGGGGACACAACGCACTTATGCCTACCTCTTTTGGTAGTCCTCGAGGCAAACCGAATAGTCACTTTAAGGAGTGGCCTTCAGATCGCTCTGCAGTTCTACTTGTAATTCTTCAATCGATTCAAATCATTTTCTTCGAAACGATCTTTTGAAATATTCAGAAGTCACATAGCGTTAAATTAGAGTGATATTATAGCGAAGAAATCACGTAGAGCCAATGCAGTGTCAGATGTTCAAAACCGAAACCGATAACTGGCAAACCGATTTCCTCTTGGCCGAAACCTTATACCTCGTGTCAATATCGGTATTATCGTATACTAGGTTTAACCGGATTTTCGCTTCGGTTTACCGGTTTTATTTAAAATTACAAAAACGGCCCATATAAAATGTAAATTTCATGAAAGTAATGGAAAATTAATTCAGACATATTTCGTATAGCAAATTTGGTCATCTTAAACCAAAATTGTTTCAAAAGATCATAATTTCAAAATAAAAATACCGACCACTGTAGGCAATACGATTGATGATTTCGGTGTCAAACATGTGGTCGTTACTAGTAAAGAAAGAACACTGTTTTTCAAATTGTTTAAAAAAAAAATTAGATTTTATGAAAGAAAGCATTTTCAATCGATTGATGACTGGGCCTATAAGTGAGACTGACGTATATTTATACTATATCTCGAAAACTTAAACTGCGCCGAACTCTATTTTCATATAAAAAGTTCAGATATTTGATATTAAATATCGATTCTTATGACAGTTTCAAAAATTGGATTGTTTTGAATTTCTAGAAATAATAACTTAAAAACATTTTTCTCGAAAAAAATTAATCATATTGCAAAAAATCAAAATTTATAACATTGGAGTATCAAATTTATTACCAAAAAAAATTCTATTAACAATTTTTTATAAACTAAATTTGAATGCCGAAACATTACAATCAAGTAACTTTACAAGAGTTTAGTTTCGTTTCGTTTGATATTCTAAATTTATTTAAAATACGCTAAAAATTTGTTTCTGAAAGGTATTGGAAACGATAATTCGCTTCATACGCTGAGTAGTTTTTCACCTGAAACTGAATTAAAAACTTCCATTGATGTTGTTTCTCTACCGAAAGAGATATTTTGAATGAAGAAACTGAAATGAAAATATAGTTTTTATACGATTTTGTTGTCTCTTAATCTGACTAGGAAACCAAATGTAGTTTCGTTTGTTGAAGGCCTGCCGCGGAATTGTGAAATGTAAAAATTGTTTAAATAATTTATTTTTTGCATTTGCAAATAATACCAGGCTCTCAGAATTATTCACAGCTACCCAAAAATTTTGTTTATGTTTTGAATTGAAAAATTTCAAATGAAATATGAACAGTACGTTACACAAACTGAATTAGAATCAAAACTGATTCTGAATCAAAACTGATTCTAATTTCGTTTCGAATGAAAGAATTAAAAACAAAATTACTTGTAATTTTTGGTGTACGAAATAGAAACAAAATTCAATACAACTCGTCAAATTATCGCAGAGATACCCCCCAAAATGTACGAAAAAGCGGTCGCAAGGATTCACTATTTGCAATCAATCTAGAGGCGGTCATTCTAATAACATTGTACAGGGTGGGCCATAAGGGTGTTGGCGATTTAAATCTTCAATTTCTCGGTAACGCGCGGCGCGGGGTGGCTGGGATAACGTCAACCGGTATTATTGGACCATACTTTTTTGAGGACGAAATAGGGCATGCGATGACGGTTAGAGCGAACAATTATTGCAACATGCTAGCAGACTTTTTGGTGCCAGCTTTGCAAGAACTTCAAGGCAATACCTCGAGGATGTGGTTTCAACAGGGTGGGGCCACATGTCATACGGCTAGGGTATCCATAGAGCTGCTGAAAAATGTTTTTCCTGGAAAACTCATTTCGAAAAGGGGAAATATTGAATGGCCCCCACGTAGCCCCGATCTCTCTCCATGCGATTATTTTCCATGGGGCTACCTCAAATCGGTAGTCTACGAGAATAATCCGACCAATTTGGAGCAATTGAAGAGGAACTTTATTCAGGAAAGTAACAAAATACCGAGAACAACATTTCAATGAGTTTTCCAAAATTTGCGACTTCGGTTCCAAGAGTGTCAAGCAGCCGAGGGAAGTCATTTGGACAACATTATTTTTAAGTCTTAAAAATTCCCATGCTTCTACTTTTTAAAAATATAAATATATTTTTTTTTTATGTTTCGTAGTTTTTTTTTTAATTGAATATTTAAACCGCCAACATCCCTATGGCCTACCCTGTCCTACATAATGGCAAGATTCAAGCACTACAATGCAATAAAAGTTTCATCGAAGTCATAGCTTTATGTTTGTTTCATTTAACTTTACTTGAAAACGAAAAATTAATTACTCTATATTTCCTTGGTAAGGTATAACTGCTGCTGACGGTGACAAGTTTAATCCTGAGGGATACCATCGCTTGATACGAAAACATCAGACTGCTATCTCACTGCTATCTGCTACGGATTTTAGTTTCATGACAACCTTCAATATAGCAAATCGACTCCAATCTCTTAAAACTGACAATTATTTCATTGCCTTCACGTTTTAGTTAATGACAAGACATTGTATATGGAATTACCCATATAGGCACTTGCATGTTGTTGGAATGTGATGTACTTCATGTGAATCTGCTGATATTTCAAAGAGAAATTGATGTTAATTCCTTTCGAAAACATTTGCAATACGACACCATAAACAACAATCATAAATGTTATACTTTTTATTGCCAGTTTGTCTTGCGCTCCTCTGTCGGTTTCATATTTCTTGATAAATTATGAAAGACATAATTTTACTCGGCGGAAATAAAACTCCACACACCACACACAGTCAAACAGATATACAAACGCATACACACACACACACACACACACACACACACATGGAGATACAAACAAACCGGCACATGAAGGCAACGAACACTCTTAGGTAAAGGCTACAATGAGTGCAGCGTTGATTGCGCGAGAGTGCTTAAGAATGTGGCGTTTAATGTCATACATGAAAAATACTTATGGGGTTGCCACCTTATTTATGTAAGCGTCACATGTAACACAAGCCAACATCATGAAACACACCCATAAACCAACGAAAAGCGATGTCAGCTAAAATTAGTTACCAGTCCCATTGAAAGGCAGTCATGGACGAAGTTAGAAGACAAAATTGTTTTGAATGTTTTTTGGATAAACAGATACACCCCTGATTGGGTATTTTGAAGATACCTCTGGCAACAGTTTCAAATAAATTCTTGTTTATATTATGTCTATTGTCATATTATGCCATTTAGATTTTGTTTTGGTAATTTACGCCACAGTTAATGTTACCTTTTGCTATGCTAAACAAATAAATTATAGGATTTCAGGCAGCTGCCGCCCACAAGACAAGAAATTTAAGCCACCCCGAGAAAAACATTAAACATTTAATTCCTTAACTTTTTGTATAAAATTTCAATTAAACGTATAGAGTTGTGAACACCTCTTACCAGTTGTGCACATTAATGAAGGCAATAATTTTTCATTACCCACACAATAGACGACAGTTTTTGGTACAGAAAAAATAAGTAATTGCCATAGATTACTGCGTTAATAAAAGACCAGGCTAAATTGCAATGGATACAATGGTTGCTCCTCCACGGTGCCAACACAGTTAAACATTTTACTTCTCTGCATATGCAGTGGAGTTACAACAAGGTAGGGGTCAGTGGTTATGGTCAGAGTTATGACAAAAAGTTGACTCCAAATTCGAGTAAATTATAATTAAGGATATGCAATCTCATGCAGCCAAAGGAATTACTTAACAAATTGAAAGGCTAAAGATACGATTTATAAGACTACCAGCCAATGCTTTCAATGACAAGTAAAGAGTCATTAACATCGGGTTATCCATTTTTCGAAAGTTCAAAAGTAATCTTATATATATAAAAATCAATTGCTGTGCGTTAGTCTCGCTAAAGCTCGAGAACGGTTGGACCGATTTGGCTCATTTTGGTCTTAAAATATTGGTAGAGTATTCCGGAAGGTTTAAAAGGGTTTATTTGAAGTGATAGATGGCGTTGGAGATGAGATTTTTGCAATTAAGTTTTTTTACCACATTAATATTTTGAAGGCAAAACAACGTTTGCCGGGTCAGCTAGTGTTAAATAAAACACACATAAAGCTATAATTTCAATGAAAATTTTATTTCATTATAATGCTTGAACTTTGCCATTATGTACGGAAAACAATGTCATTTAAATAACCGCCTCTGAATTGGTTGCAGCAGTGGATCCTTTTGAAGTAGTTTTCGACCACTTTTTCGCATATTACGGGCGATATCTCGGCGATAACTTGACGAATGTTGGTTTTTAAATGCCCTAATGTTTGGGTATTATCCGCGTAAACATAGCCTTGACGTAGCCCCCTAAAAAAGATCTAACGGCGTCAAATCGCTTGATCTTGTTGGCCAATTAATGTCGCCAAAACGTGAAATTACACCTTTTGGAAACTTCTCATCCAATAAAGGTAAAATCGGACGTAGTGTATTGCTCAAGGCACCGTATTTTTTAAATCACTTATCCTTTAGTTCATAATCTTCAAATGCAGGCTAAACAAAAATTCGGTTGTCATACGGCCACTGCGCTCTCAATTGAAATTCGGATTATCCGCCATAATTTCACTAGCAGAAGCGATATTTTTGCCAGTGCGTACACTGCACTGATGTACAGGCCTGATCACATCTGTAATGCTTTCAGTCTCTTCAAATTTCATTGTAATCTCACCACTTCCATTCGAATATGACAACCATAATCACCTCGTAATGCACAAAAAGTACCCAGGTTTAAATCACCACTTTTGTAGTAATTTTCAAATATTTTTACGCATTCTTCGTTTTCATTAAATAAATAACACTTCAGATGACAGGTATGGCGGTTAAAAATTACTTAGAGATAGAGAGAGAGAGAAAGACAGCTAAAGAGAGGGACAGAGGATGGGTCAGTCATTCATGTAGACAACGGCCATCAACATAGAATGCTGAAATTTGTAATGTGCAATTCACTAAAGACGAATTTAACCCTTGTTTGGCAACATCAATTCCAATCGCTTACAACACCTACGGACCATTGTGCAAAGGGTGATGTACCGACTCATAATCAGATAAGTGGGCAAGCAAAAAACACCTGATTTCATACATAATGTATCAACTTTGCCGATTATTTTAAATTAAAATTGGTGTTCTAAGCCTATTTTTTTCATTCCATAAAGTGGGCGCTTAAAAAATAGGTTATCCATTAAGTGGGTTCAAAGCCGCCTACCTGGCAATGCTGTCAGCTGATAAATACTTGACATCTGGAGTACTATTTATATAATGAAAGGTTTGCCATTTACGAATATGGATCATTTAATAACCGAAGAACGCGTACAAATAGTTAAAACTTACTACAAATGTGGTGATTCAAACGTGGGCACCTTTAGTGCATTACGGGGCGATTATGGTTGTCCTAATCGACTTACTGTGTAAGGAATTGACAAGATTATTAAGAAATTTGAAGAGTCTGGAAGTATTACAGATGTGATCAGGCCTGTACATCATTGCAGTGTACGCACTGCCGAAAATATCGCTTCTGATAGTGAAAGTGTGGTGTATAATCCCAATTTAACGATTCCACGATGTTTAGCACTGGGCTCGGAGAACCCAGAAGTTATTGTGGAAAATTCATTGTATCCGGAAAAAGTGATTGTTTGGTGCGCATTATAGTCTGGATCGTATTTTTTCGAAAATGACGCTGGAGGACCAGCTACCGCCAATTCAGAGCGCTATGGCCGTGTAATAACCGACTTTTTTTGGCCGGCAATTAAAGATTATAAACTGGACGGTATGTGGTTTCAACTAGATAGTGCCGCCAGCATCACAACAAATCCGATTTTGGCTGTATTGCATGAGAAGTTTTCCGAAAGCGTATATTCACGTTTTGGGGACGTCAATATGCCACCAAGATCATGTGATTCGAAGCCGTTAGACTTTTTTTGTGAAGCTACGTCAAAGACAGTGTTCACGCGGATGATTTCCAAACACTGGAGCATTTGAAAACCAACATTTGTCAAATTATCGCCGAGATAGCGTACGAAATATGCGAAAAAGTGGTCGAAAACTATCTCAAAAGGATCCACTGCTGCAGCCAATTCAGAGGCGGTCATTTAAATGACATTATTTTCCGTACATAATGGCAAGGTCCAAGCATTATAATGACATAAAAGTTTCATCGAAATCATAGCTTCATGCGTATTTTATTTAACTTTACTTTTGAAACTGAAAAATGGATAACTTTGCAGAACTCAACTATCACAGGTTCTTGTCTTTGCATGTGTCCATCGAACGCAATTGCATAGAAGTTGTTATTGGCAAAAATTTCACTAAAGATGGCGCTAAAGATGGCATTTTGGCTAAAACCGAAAATAAGCGATTTCACACGTTTGTGAATTTTAAAATTTCCTTAGCAATAACAAATAATTGTTAGTAGAACTTAACTTTTGAAACCAGTCCTTTTATTCGAATTGGGATAACTTTTTAGCATCTATACGAAGCCATCGTTGGCTTATATTAAGGAATATATTATAAATTTTTCGACAAAAATTCCCTTTTTTTTAATGTTATTTTTCTAGAGTCCATAGACAAATTTCTTCAAACTGAGCGATTTTTATCCATTTTCGAAGACAATATTCCATTCAACCTTTGTTATCCTTTTAACAATGGTGTGAGCAGATGGACGGACGTATTTAGATGGTCGTAGATTATTATGGGGTCTCGGTTGAGTATTTCTAATATTACAGATGGAATGACAAGTTCAATATGCAACCTTTTTTTCTGGAAACTTATTTATGTATTTGTCGAAGTAAAGTTTAAATTTTTCGCCATCTATCGGATAAAAACCAAACCATACCAAAATACTCCTCAAGCTCCCTACAACATACACATACATTTTCATAATGTTAATGGAATGAATTTTGAGTACTTTGCCAAAGAACGAATTTGCTTGCTGTATAACATTTTAAATGTAAAGAATTAAATAGCGTTCATGCTGACAATCCCAAAAACTTTTAAAATCGAATCAGTTATTAACATATTTTGGACCAAATCGATCATATGAGTTATAGTTAACTCGTTAAAACAACATGAAGATTTAATGAAAGAAAAAAGCAGCAGAGTTTGTTGCAGTGTTTGGAAATTTACATGTAAAAAGTTTAACGCCAAATTAAATCGGAACCGAGTTGGAAAACGTTGATATAACATCTCGACCAGGGTTTGTGGCCTTGCAGAATTTTTGTTTGACAACGTTGTCGTTTTTCATAAACAATTGACTAAAAAATTATATAGGCGAGAGGAATATTGTGCGTCATCATCTCTACCGAGTAATGATATCAAAATTACAATTTGATATGTTTCAAAGTAAGGAAACTAAATTTCTGATTCGATGTTATAATGCCAATAAAACTTGTTTCCATTAACAATGAAAGAGTCAGGCGGAAAGATGCAGGCACAGTTCTTTTGGGAGTTGTTGCATGTAATTCATATCTACAAGTCCCACATTTAGTCCTTGCTGCTCCTATCTATTTACGATCTGGCTAAACATTAAGAAAATAAAAATCTACCACCAGAAAACAGTTAGTTAATTTGAAGTTTTGAAAATAATATGTTAGAAAAGCTTGAAGAATCTTTAGATCAAACCTATATAAGTAAAGAAAGACATTGCTGAAAACCAAAAATGCATTAGCAAAACAAAAAATGTACCTACTGCATGTTCCTAATAGCGTAATTGGGATACCAGTGGGCATAATTTTGCTCATTTCTAAATTGTTATTAAGTAGCCAAACTCCTTTTAGCAAAGAATCTCAGTAAACCCCTCTCTGTAGCAACGTCTCTTATGAACTACAAGTGTAAATCGGTAGATTATGGCATTTTGTATACCAAGCATTCGTGTGTGTTGGCGCTGCATACAGAGACACTAAAGCCAAGACAAAAAGGAGCACTTTGGACCAAAAGTACATGCAGCAAAAGCCAGTACATATTGTGGCTTTTCCGTATAGACCACAGCTTTGTTAACGGAAAAGGCTCCATCCACACTTATGTGAATATAAGTACGTACGTATGTCTGTCCACTCACAATGCCACCTACACATAGACGCACATACACACACACAGACACGCACTCTTTGTGACTAACTAAACCTCATAGGAGACAAAATGTGTACTCCATGTCCACATTGAGGCACTTTGGCCCAGCCACAAACGGAGGTACAGTGCAACACCAATAGCAAACAATGGAAGTAGCACCGAAAGGACTTTGTGGTCTTTTTTCTGCTCTCTTGGTTTTGTTGTTTTTCTCTTTTTTTTTTTTGAGTAAACAATAATTGCTCGGTAAATGCTTAATATGGGCATTATAAAATTGCTGAGTTTAGCTTAACACAGATTTATGCATTTAAAACATTTTCGTTATGGTAAGCAATGGGCCCCCAAAGAGGATAACATAATGGCAGCAGACTAGTGAATCCTGGTTTTCATTACTTTTTCCATTCTCAAGCAGAATAACTCTTTTAGGTGTGCTTGATAATACAACGACGCCTGAGACTTACAATCTTTAATACTATATGAAATTATGAGATAAATGTTAAGACTAAAGTGAATTTTTTTGCAGCCTTTGATACAGTTTATTGTGGCAAATATGTTGGTGTATGTTGGTTTGCAGATAAATTGAATACAATTTAAATATCGGGTTTTTGAAGAATGAATTACTTGTGGATAGGAGAAATTAATGTGGAAATATTGTTACAAATATAATAATGTAAGGGGTTAATAGTTGGAGCAGGGCAATCATAAGATTAATACATAAAGATGGCTGTTCTTGAAAACTTGGAGTGTTATGAACACATACTTTCGAAAGAAAATTATTAATTTATGGGCAAAGGTCTGCTTTTTTTCTGCACAGAGACCACCATGTTAATATACAATATTGTATTGTACTGAGCAACTAGAGTTAGTTTCATACTTAAATCTTGTGTGTCAAAACTTCAATATTTTAGCCATAATTTTAAGATTATATACATATTTGAATTTACCATTGAATTTATATTAAAATTAACCTATTTTTTGTATATTAAAATGTACTTTTGTAAGAATATTATTGTAAATGAACTAAAATTTTTGTCCCTGAAGTGTTACATAACTCCATTGATTGAAAATATTTAGTACACATATTTAACTGAATTCTGAATTGTAACTCCCCTGCTATCATATCAATCATCTCTAACAATCTATCCCCACCTCTGTACATTGTGATTAATTAAGAATACCTTTCACCGCAAATTTTAATAGCCCCATACGTCTTTCTATTCGGAAATCCATATGTGTAAAGTAAAAAATATGGATAACAAATTTGGTTTTGCAGAAAACCCCAAAACGTTATACAATTGCTTTACATAAATAGAACACAACCATGGATCTTACGGACTTGTAAAGGGTGTCCCAACAAGAATTTTAAATAAACACAGATGCTTAAAAAAAAATCGTGAATATTATATCGTAAAGTAGTCAGAATGATGTTATTATGGAACAACACATCGGGCAGATGGCCGCCGCGGCTTTGCTGGCACACACGCGATCTTTTAATGAAATTTTCAATGACCGTTTTACATAAATGCTGCGGTGTTTCATTAATGCAGCGTCCAATTTCCTCTTTTAAGACTTCAGTCGTCGTCGGCTTATTCGCGTAAAGCATCGACTTCAAAAAACCCCAAAGAAAAAAGTCAAATGGTGTTAAATCGCACGATCTAGGCGGCCAATTCTGGTCTCCAAAACGCGAAATAACACGACCGGGACATGACTGATGCAGCAAATGAATTGTTTCTCTGGCTGCATGACAGGTGGCGCTGTCTTGATGAAACCACATGTCCTGCACATTCATTTCTTCAATTCTAGGCACGAAAAAACTGGTTATCATTTCAGGATGCCGAACACAATTAACTGTTTGTGCTTGACGTGCCTCATTTTCGTAAAAAATTTTATTTAAAACCATTTCTTCATACACACCTTCTTGTGATGGGGCTTATTTTGCTGTTCTCAATAAATGACAGTGTGGCCGATAAATATTGCTACATGTTCCTATAGAACAACAACTCCAATAACTTGTCTTGTAATTTACATAAAAAATTGTTTGTTCATTCATTTGAAAAATATCACGCTTCAATCAAACCTTTTCGATGTTTTTTGAAAATTATTGGCGAATTACACAGAGATTTACCTCAATTATCATTCAAATGCATTACTTCAAACTATTACTTCTTCTGAATTGACATTTTCAAAAAAAAAAAAGCACAAGAAATAACCAAGTGCAGAAAGGGCAGAAGACCTTGGTTGCCAGTAGAATGTGGAATTAAATCTTAAAATCTAGTGGATTATTGAGAAATTTTCGCTAAATTTGTGCCAGCCTTGTGCTATGTAACATATTGCGTCATCTTGTTAATACCACACACAATCGAAAAGGACACACTGTTTCACCTTAGTTGTGGAAAGAAAAACTTTTTCAATATCTTCAAATAACATCAGCATATATATGAGTATATCTGCGGTCCCACGGAAAACCAGCTTAAATGGAACTACCACAAAGTCGAGTTTATTCATTGTTTTTATTGCACTTACTCGAATGCATATATGCGTCCGATTTCCATTCCAAAATTCGATGTAATTCACAAATTCAGGGTGTCCGTCGGGAAGGTATATTACTATGTTTTGTCGCCATTTTGGTAAACATTAGTCTTGACAGTTCATATTCGGCAGATGTAAAGTAGAGACGTTGCAAATTTATTATGGAAAAATATTCGACAAACTAACGTGTTTTAATCGTTAAAACATTTTATCAAAATCAATCATAAATTACTGTGACGATGAGAAGGTTACGTGACATTTTTGGGAGAAACAACGTGCCAAAAAGACGCAGTATTTATCCTGTAGTGAATGATTTCGAAGAAAGAGGATCTGTAACTGAAAGGGCCAAGCATGAACCCGAACGTACTGCAAGATCGGCTGAAAACATTGCTGCTGCTCAAGAAAGTAACCAAAACAATCTATGAACCTCCATTCGACGCCGTGCTCAGGAGCTTGGTCTTCAAAGAACAACTTTGGCCACAATTTTGCACAAGGTTTGTTTCCATTTAAGATTCTTGTGTCAACTGAATCCACAAGATTATTTACGCCGCCTTACATATGCCAATAGGATGTCACAGCTCGCCCATGACAACCTCGACTTTCATGAACAGATCATAATGAGTGGCGAGGCACATTTTCATTTGAATGGATATGTGAATAAACAGAATGGTCGGTTCTGAGCAATGGAAAACCTTCAAATTATTCGTCAGTCACCTTTGCATCCATTAAACGTGACAGTCTGGTGTGTAATTTGGTCGGGAGGAATCATTGGACTTTACTTCTTTGAAACTGAAAACGGCGTAAAGGTAACTGTCAATGGGGAACGATATCGTGATATCATTGAAAACTTTTTAACGGCACAACTGCATGCTTTGGGCTTTATTAACATGTGGTATCAACAAGACGGTGCCACATCGCATACAGCCAGGATTACAATGGAATTACTGCGGGACCTCTTTCCTCAAAAGTTTTTTCCAGAAATGTTGATGTTGATTGGCCTCCACGGTCGCTTGATTTGACTGCTCCGGACTTCTTTTTGTGGAGATATCTGAAAAGCAAGGTTTATGCAAACAAACCACAAATGCTTAAGCAACTCAAACAAAATATTCGTGATGAAATTAATGAAATACCGCGTGAAGTGTGTGAGAATGTAATGAAAAATGTGCTCAAAAGGGCTCGCATTTGTGAGAGTAACAGAGTAACAGACATTTATCTGATATTGTATTCTATACACAAATGCCGACATTAAATAAAACATTTATCAATATAATATCCATTCTCTTTCATTTAATTAAAAATTATAAACAAACAAAGTAGTATACGTTCGCGACGGACACCCTGTATGAAGATAAAATGCGGGCTATTGAATGCTTTTTTCCTACATGGATAATGGTCCATTTTTATATTGCATTTTTGGGCAATTTTCCATTTTGAAATAAAGCGCTTAAACAGATTATGAAAAATGGATAAAAAAAAATATTGGAAAGTTGAAACATAAATATTCCATATGAAAATTTACCCAAATTTGTATGAATAATTTTTAGACAATTTAGAGAAAAAAAATTGTGTTTTTTTTTTTGTGATTTTTCGTAATCCCAGATAGAAGTGCCGATTTAATTTTAAATTTGAAATCATTTTGAACAATAATTTTTGACTTTTGCCTTAGTATGCTTCATTGGCTACACAACCAACATTACGTCCCAATGCGATACAATTTTTCAACCTGTCAAACTACAGAATTTAGATTAACATAAAAACGGTTAACTTCATAAATTTTGAATAACAATTCAACACCATCACATTTATTCAGTTCATTATGCATTTTTTTTTTTCTGCATCCGCTTTGAGGTCCCACCGCAGCCACGGCCAACGCGCAAATGAACAACCTCGATGACGGCATTACCACCACCATCACCACCGCCACCTCTACCAGCAGCAGCAACATTAAAGAGGATTTCCCGATGTTTTTTTCTTTTTTTCTTTCTTAAAAATCCAACTTCCAACTGTTTTTGCTGGCAACGACCTTCCTTCCTCCTCTCATTTGTCTTGAGTTCAGCTCTGGTCTACTCATTTTGGCATTATGTTAATGAGTTTGTTTGCAAATAAATAAGACATTATTTTGTACGCCAGAGGAGGACACACGGACGAACGGACGAAGGGACGCTCGGGAGGAGCGAATGTGATGCACTGACTAAAAACGAATTAAGTGAAAATAAAAGGCAAAGAGGAAGAAATGACTGAACGACCATTTATCCTGACACTGGAGTACTTTCATCTGCTTGCAGGATTTCAACTTGTATCACTGACATCTGTTAGCAAGTTGGAGGGAGCGAAATGTGAAAGCAATTGCACAAATGAATCCTGAACTATTTCCATCCTTTATTTTGCCATTGTGCGAATATGTTGCACCAGCAGCGACAGCAGCAACAACAACAACAACAACAGCAACAACACAAATGACACATGACACAAAGGAGTGAAATCAACTTAAATCTTTAAGCAGGAAAAAATTAAACAGGACAAACACACAGAGAACATGAATAAGAAATGGAAATCAGTAAAAAGCGAACAGTACAACAATGTCAGAAATTAAAGCAAATGACAATGAGACACTTTTGCCATCGCGGACTTAACCTGCGGACGCTGGTTTGGCCGAGACGCTGAGACAGAGCAGATAAATTTGCCGTCCAAAAGAAATTTCAGCAATGCAATGAACTGATAATAAATTTAATGAAAAATGAAGTGCTTAACGTAAAACACTTATACTCGTATGGACTCTTTTGTGGACGTTGATATTTTAAAGGAATGTGGCAGTCCAAAGAAGATAAGGATGTTGACGATACACCTAGGCTGTGGATATGCATTACGAAATTGATACTTTTGAAAGTATCAAGAGAAGTGGAAATAAAATTAGGCTATTAACCCTTGGAATGGAATGGATTACCAATTGGTTCACACTGGCCAATATGCAGATGAAACCAAAACAAAAAAAAACGAACAAAACCAAATTAACACGAAATATAAAGTGAAACTCTATGAATTTCTTTAAAATTGCCACATTTGAAAACTTAATGCAGATCGAAATATTTGATAGGCAATAATTGGAATAAAAAATGAAATTATTCCATATTCATAAATCACGAAATGAGGTCGAATTCTATGATTCTGTTGCAAAAATGCCATAGTTGAAAGCTATATGAAGATCATGGTATGAAACGGACAAACATTGGAGTAGTTTGTCTTTCCAGAAGTGTAGTACGAGGTGTGTTCATTCGACTTTCGATTATTATTATTTTTTATGTTAGTACACTCGTCTCGAAGATATGTTGACGGTTTTATCCATATAGCGTATTTAGTTTGTGAGAGGTATAAATAAAACAAGTGTTGTGCGTGTTCGGCGATTTTCTGCTATCGAAAAAAAAATGGATCAAAGAAGTTGCATAAAATTTTGTGTAAAAAATAGAATTAAGTGCTCAAAAACAGTTGAAATGTTGACAGTGGCATACGGTGAGAGTACTTTGAGTCAAACAAATGTTTTTCACAGCAAATCAAGAAGATGTGAATGATGACGCTCTCAATCAATGAAAATGTTGAGGAAGTAAAGAAAATTGTTATGGAGAATCGCCGAATCACAATTAGAGGAGTTGCTGAGGATGTCAGCATATCGGTTGGCTCATGCCATGCAATTTTTTCGGAAATTTTAGGCATGAAACGTGGGCAGCGAAGTTCGTTCCAAAATTGCTGAATTTTGACCAAAAACAACGTCGCATGAGCATCGCTCAATAATTGTTGAATGGAGAGAAAACTTGAAAATGCTGATTTTGCCGATAAAATCATCTTCAGTGACGAGGCCCATTTCCATCTTGATGGCTTCGTCAATAGGTAGAATTATCGCATTTGGGGTAAGGAAAATCCTCGAGTGATTCACGAGAACCAAATGCATCCTCAACGTGTCACTGTGTGGTGTGGATTTTGGGCTGGAGGAATACTTGAACCTTTTTTTTATGAAAATGAGGCTTGTCAAGCGCAACCAGTCAATGGTGTTCGGTATCGTGAAATGAAAACCAGTTGTTTCGTGCCTAGAATTGAAGAAATGAATGTGGAGGGCATGTGGTTTCAACAAGACGGCGCCACATATCATGCAGCCAGAGAAACAATTCAATTGCTGCATCAGTCATTTAAATGTTGCGTTCTTGTTGAGACACCCTTTATTTATACTATTGCCATACTTAAGATTACATTGTATTTATTCTTTAAAAACATATTTATGATAAATCTAATTCGTAGTAATAAAATGCTTATCTATTACAATTGGATCTTAAAGGCATTGATAAAAATATTTTGTATTTTTCTTACACAGTATTTTGTGTTTATTCTTTCCTAAAAACCATATTTATGATAGATTTGTAGGAAAAATACATATCCATTACAATTGGGTTGTCTTATTTATTACAGCATTTGGGGGAAAATTATAAACTGTAATAATTGCTTAAAAAATAAAACTACTTAAACAATAAACTGTAAGTTTTGCTAGGTAAAATAATAAAAATAAATCATAAATGATAAAAACTATAATATTGTGAGACCTTGAGATAAAAGTAAACATTTTTTTTTTTTTAATGTATTTTTTTTTTTTTTTTTTGTTTACAAATACAATAGTGATAAAATGGTTTTTACAACCAGAATCTTTGTTCTCTTAGTTTAAAGAATTAAAGTAAAATTATTTTGATAGAAATAAATAAAAACTGTTAATAGTCCACCCTAACTATCTCCCTCCTTAAAATGAATCATTCCGATTCATTATAACCTGCAGCGTTCATCGAGTTTGCTTACGTATATATTACACTTCATTCAATCTCTTCTCGTCTTCGTTAACACCATGGATTAGATGAGCGTACTTTTTACTAGAAGTACTTCTTTTTTTAATCATTTATATTGAAGTGAGTGATGTAAGTGATCTTCTAGAATTCTTTGTTCGGAACTCTAACTCTATTCACTACCATGATCCTCGCTGAGATTTTGCTATAACTAACCAATCCAACCCGTTGTCGGAGGAATTTATATCACAGCTGTAGCCAGGAGAGAATGATGGTGATCTATTGCCGAATAGCCACAATTTATGTCAAGGCGATTATTTTCTTATTACGCACATATTCATTTCATTTCATTTATTTAGTTTATGGATATTTAAGTTTCCTTACAGACTAGCAATAGTACATTAATAAATACGATTTAAATACTTAAACTGAATAAAATGTTTTTGAACTTATCTCGAGGTAGAGTATAATCAATTGAATTACATATCGAGTTATAAAGTCTCATAGATCTGCGAAGAGGTTCATTGCAAGCATAGTTAGTAGAGTGAATATCAATATGGAACGGATAGTAATAACGCAATAAGCGTGGAGGAACATTAAATGGAATTAAAGATAATAAGTCCGGACAATCAACAAATCCAGAAATTATGCCATGAAGAAACATTATTGAACAAATATCTCTTCTTGAGCTTAATAATTTTAAAGATAAAAGAAGACATCTGCTGGAATAAGAAGGGATTGGAGTTGAGAACCGAAAACAATTTAAAGCAAACTTCATAAATATTTTTTGAATTCTTTCAATGCGATTAATATAAATTGTAGTTGTTGGCCTCCAAATTAATGAAGCATATTCTAATTTTGATCGTACAAACGATGTATATAAAATCTTTTTAATGTACGGATCAGTAAATTGTGTAGAATTCCTACGAATGAAATACAATGAAGGATATGCTTTGGGAACAATATAATTCACATGAGGGACGAATGTTAATTTTGAATCAAATAAAATACCTAAATCTTTAATTTCATATATATTTTCTAACTCATGATTCAGCATGTGATAAGTCGAAATAAGAATATTCCGGCATCTGTGAAAAGTCATTTGCTTACACTTAGAAAAATTAAGAGGTAAACCATTAATTATTGACCAAATCACAAGTCTGTCTACAACTTCCTGCAACAGATTAATATCATAAATTGATGCAATAGCTCTAAATATCTTAAGATCATCCGCATAAAAAAGATATGTACTATAAAGGAAACAGAACGAAATGTCATTAACGAAAATATTAAAACGTAGTGGACCCAAAATATGGACCAAAAATATCCAAAATATTTCGACAGCAAAAATTATGAGAACATTTTATGAAGAGGAAACACTGTTTTGACCACGCTAGTAAATTGTTCGGACGTGATTTTAATGCCAAATTTGGGAATAAAGGAAATATAGACTTAGTCCACAGTCTCCTGTATAGATTAATACGATTCAAATTGGTTATTTGAATATTTCACAACCACTGCGCTTGAATAAATTCTTATGCGATCAAGCATGATGCATAGATTTTAAAGAAAAGGTTGCAGCTATTTAAAGCTTGCCATGGCTGGATATTAAAATGAGAAGACAACAAAAGCGAGCGACTTTAAATAAAAAAAACCAGTACTGAAATTGTAGTCAGAACCTTCACCTAATGTACGAAATCAAAAAATATATAGAATTTTGATTCTGATTTCGGCAATTGTATTAAAATTTTATTGAATTTCTTTTCTATTTTAAACATCCAAAACTAAGCTATAAACAATTTTTATTTTTTCCATTTTTTTTTTTTATTTTTTTGTTCTACATCTGAAGCGAAAGCAGACATAATTTTGACTTTGATTCAATTTATGAATAGTTTTATTTGCATTTATTTTAAAATTTTCAATTCATTAAACAGACACCATTTTGTGATAGCTGCGTAAATTTCTGAGAGTCTGGTATTATAAATTCAGAAAAAGAAACAACTATTTGAATCATTTTTAATATTCACAGTTCTGCGCTAGAGTTTTTTTCCCTGCCAAAAAACGAAACTGCGTTTAGTTTCAGTTCTGATTCTGATTAAGAATAAAAATTAGCAAATGTTTTATTTTTATTTTAGTTTCTCGAATCTACATATTTGTCTCAATATGTTTAGCTAAAGACTCAATGTAGATTTTTAATTTGATTTCAGGTAAAAAAAACATATCAATGTATAAAACGAATTTCAGTTTCGAATATGAAATACACACAAGTTTTTTAATACAAAGGGTGTCCCAGCAAGAACGCAAGATTTCAATTTAGCGCTGTTCGAAGGGTCACTGTTTGACATTTTGTTATTGTTTGCTAGTAGAAGGTACGAGGTTAGTAAAAATGGAGCGCTACACGATTGAACAACGCATTCTTATTGTGAAATGGTGAAAGTTTTGCGGCCACAGTTCGCAAATTGCGATCAATTTGGGGTCACAATAATGCTCCAAAAAAGTCAACTGTAAAGAGATAAATGGATGAATTTGCCAAAACTGGCAAATCACTGTTATGATCGCGCCATCCACCTCAATTCGACACCGAGCTCAGCAAATTGGTGTCTCCAAATCCACTATGCAGCGAATTTTGACGAAAGATTTGCATCTTCTTGCACAAAAAGTTCAATTGACTCAGGAACTGAAGCCAGCTGACCATGGACAGCGAAGGGAGTTCGTTAACTGGTTATTGGAAAGACAACAAGAAAATGTTGATTTTGCCGATAAAATCATCTTCAGTGACGAGGTCCATTTTCATCTTGATGGCTTCGTCAATAGGCAGAATTGTCGCATTAGGGGTGAGGAAAATCCTCGAGTGATTCACGAGAAGCAAATGCATCCTCAACGTGTCACTGTGTGGTGTGGATTTTGGGCTGGAGGAATCATTGGACCTTTTTTTATGAAAATGAGGCATGTCAGGCGCAAACAGTTAATGGTGTTCGTTATCGTGAAATGATAACCAGTTTTTTCGATCCTATAATTGAAGAAATAAATGTTGAGGGCATGTGGTTTCAACAAGACGGCGCCACATATCATACAGCCAGAGAAACAGTTCAATTGCTGCATCAGTCATTTAAATCTTGCGTTCTTGTTGGGTCCCTGATTACAGTATAAATATATGTCCGTGGAACTCACTTCTCTAAACTCCAATTACTGATATTTATAGCTGATATTGTTTTATCGATATTAAACAGAATTTCAAAACTAATTTCTCAATTCTTTTTTTGCATTTTTGACGTATTTAGCACAATAAATAACAAGATAAAAGTCTTTACTCGATAGTATAATACTGCGATTTTGCAGAGTCACTGAGAAACATGTTGAAGTGAATGTTAGCTGCTGTTTGTAAATATAGGATGATTTATGTTTAAGACTTATGTTTTTCATGTTGGCAGCACTGGTTGGTAATGGCGTCCAAACGTCATCTGTCTAAGTGAAAAGTGTACAGTATATTCGGCCATTTCATCATGGAAAGACTAACAAACAAGCAACGATTGAAACTCGTTGAAATTTATTATCAAAATTCGTGCTCTGTGACAAATGTGCATCGTTTGATACGACCATTTTATGGTCATCATAATCGACCTGCTGAATTAACAATTCGTGCTGTTATCTCCAAATTTCACACCAAATTTACTTTGTTAGACATAAATCCATCGACTCGCATGCGTAGAGTGCGTGCCGAAGAAAATATTGCAGCCGTAGCGACCAGTGTTAATGACGATCGTGAAATGACAATTCGTTGCCGTTCTAAGCGATTGGGCATGTGTTACTCAACCACACAAAAACAAAAACAAAAAAAAAATTACACTTTGATTTGGGTTAGAAAGCCTATAAAATTCAACTCACGCAAGAATTGAAGCCGAATGACCTGCCACAACGTCTAATTTTTGGTGAATGGGCCTTACAAAAGCTCAATGAAAATCCGCTGTTTTCTCGAACAATTTTGTTCAGCGATGAGGCTCATTTCTTGCTGAACGGATAAGTAAACAAGCAAAACTATCGCATCTGGAATGATAAACAGCCACATGCCATACATGAATTACCGATGCATTCCGAAAAAACGACAGTCTGGTGTGGTTTATGGGCTGGTGGCATCATCAGTCCATTTTTTCTTCAAAGACTACCGTGGAAGAAACGTTACCCTCAACGATGAACGATATCGGGCAATGATACTCGACTTTTTTTTT
>JAHXMU010000687.1:364560-387567 GCA_019455685.1 Philornis downsi | reverse complement strand
TGACACTTACTGATAACTACCTATTCCTGTCTATGACGAATAATTTTGGCAAAAATGGTAAAAATTTGTATAAATTTGCCTCAGGAAAAGCTTGTGTGTTTTTGAGTTTGCCAAGAGGAACGAAGTTTTCTATGAGGTAGACATAACGGAATTGCATTTAAAATGGCAACATGTTAGCGGACGAAACAGTAAATATTTGACATTAATCGGATTATTCAAACTATGCTGAATAAAGCATTCAATGTCATGCAAAATTAATGGATATCTTTCTTCTCCATTTTATGGTAGTTCATAAATTTCTTCATTGGGGACTACTTGTTATTAGATTTTGTAAAGTTTTCTTAAAATTAAAAATTACCCAGTAGTTGAATAAGTAAGATGGCTACTTGTTGTCTTTTCTTCTAAATTATATTGACTAATTGCCAACTATTATCAGCTATTACAAACTTTTACAATAATTTCGATAGTGTCTTTACAAATGAGGCGAAAATAATCTCAATATTTGTGCACTAATTTCAATTCTTCCTCCAGTTCATCTAAAGCATCAATGAATGAGATAATCTCTCTCACATTCCTTTAGTTAAGCTTGGCAAATCCATAATTATACACGGATATAAATTTTGCTGCTCTTGAATCGTTAAATATTAGAAATTTCTTCCTTGTAAGCGAAACACATGCAACTTAAAATATCGCCCATTGTAAGAAATGTGATTTATACATGTTCAAAGTTTTTCGTATTGTCAATCTTATTCACTTGTACAGTCATCAATAATTTATAAACCTTCATTGTTTTCGAAAAAAGAAACAAAAAACGCACATACACTCACACGCTCATTTATATCCAAATCGAAAGCAAAACTAGAAAAAAAAATTGCTTGGCCAACTGAACGAATGAGCAATGTAATTCCTTACCATTCTTCAAATATTACTCATACGTCATGTGTGTGGCACAACATGAGTGATGTAGAAAGGATTGCAGCAATAACAAAAAAATAATGAAATAATTAATTTAAAACGCAACACAAATTGCTAACATTTTCATCCCCCTCTGTTTCTTTCGATATCCTTGAAATGCGAAATAACAGCATTGACTGGACAGAAAGAGGCAGCCAGAGGAGAAACAACAACAACCAACTGCTAACCTTTTTTACAAAAATTACAACACTCGGTACGATCATAAATCACTGTGGCTCTCAATTCAGAACAACGAAGTAACGAACGAAACAAAAAAAGAACAACAACTACAACATAACAACAATCATTGTGTATGTTGATTTTGTTGCTACAAAGATAAAAATCGAAATAAAAGGGAGGTGATAACCAAAAAAAAGAAACAAAAACAAAAGCAGAAAAACTCTGCTAGGAAACAAATCGGAATATGAGTATTGAAGGACAACAACAAACAAACGTTCACCATACGAGTGCGAACCAAACTACAGAGGAGGCAGTATTAGCTACAACAGCTTCCACGAACAATGGGGCGACGATGGCTGCGACATCAACTTAGAACAGCAACATTTGTGCGTATAAATCATTTATTGGTTCAATGTTTTTGACAGAATTTTCTATATGTTCCAACATACAAATAGTGTTGTTCCCAGCAAGCACAACACACTCTGGTCCTGTGGTGTAGGGGAATACTCAGTACTGTTGTAAAACAACATTTTTCGACATTATTACAAGCGAATATGCGTCAATCCAGGCATTACAATGATCATGACTTTGAACTGTAACAAATAAATACATATATAAATATATTTTTTGTAAATTTTACAGAGAGGCATGTAAAATCCGTTCATTGTCGTTTTATAAGTTTATGGCGCGGTATAAATTTCGGAGGTTAATGATTTATTCACCACAAATATACGTGAGATGGTTATAGTTATACACTCGAAGGGTGGAAGGGCCTAAAACGCTGCATAAATAATTGTGGTAGGATATTACAGTAGTTGGTTTCAAATAAGAACATACGAAAGGAAATCTATTTGGTGATTTCAAAATCGCTGGTCTGGCAAGACTGTCAGCTGTTAAATATCTATCATATGAAGTGTTATTCATTTAGCAAAAGGATTGTTATTTCCGAATATGGATTATTTAACAACTGGAGAGTGCATTAAAATAGTTAAAACTTTCTACAAAAGTGATGATTCGAACGTGGACACTTTTCGTGCATTATGAGGTGATTATGGTCATCATAATCGACTTAGTGTGCAAGGAATTGCCAATATTATAAACAAATTTGAAGAGACTGAAAGCATTACAGATGTTGTTAGACCTGTGCATCATCGCAATGTACGCATTGCCGAAAATATCGCTTCTGTCAGTGAAAGTGTAGCGGATAATCCGAATTTGTCGATTCCACACCGTTCTCAGCAATTGGATCTATCTTATGGCTCATTATGGCATATTTTGCATTTGGATCTGCATCTCCATCCATCTAGAGTCCAGCTCATGCAACATTTAAAGCCGGCTGACCATTCACAATGCCGTAGATATGGCGATTGGTGATTGATTTTTCGAACAAAATTTTATTCAGCGATGAAGCTCATTTCTCGTTTGGTAATTACATCAACAAGCAAAATTCTCACATATGGGGCTCGAAAAGCCCTGACGTGAGTATAGAAAACGCATTTTATTCAGGGGGAAATGATTGTTTGGTGGTTATGGTCAGCAGGTGTCATTGGGCCGTATTTTTTCGAATGATATTGGGGGAACCACTACCGTCAATTCAGAGCACTATGGCCGTATGATAAACGACTTTTTCTGATCAGCAATTGAAGATTATGAACTGGATGATATGTGGTTTCAACAAAACGGTGCGACGAGCCACACAACGCAACCAATTTTCCAAAAAGCGCAATTTTACATTTTGGCGGCGTCAATTAACCACCATGATCATGTGATTTGGCACCGTTACACATTTTTGGTGGGGCTACGTCAAAGGCTACGTTTAGACGTATAATCCTCAACCGTCGGAGTATTTGCAAGCCAATATTCGTCAAGTTATTGCCGAGTTACCGCCCGAAATGTACAGAAAAGTGGTTGGAAACTACTTAAAAAGGATCCACTGCTACAACCATTCCAGAGGCGGTCATTTAAATGACATTATATTTCGTAGATAATGGCAAGATCCAAGTATTATAATGAAATAAAAGTTTCATAGAAATCATAGCTCTGTGTGCGTTGTATTTAAATCAAAAAGTGAATAACCCACTACAGCCACATGATTCAAAGACAATTTTACTCTAAATGCCAAATGCACAGTATGATTTGAATAGAATAGAATAGTTTCTAGCATTCAATGAGCTTAAAACGTTTTCTATTTTTAGACAGAACTCAACGTGACCTACAGTTTAAAGGACGATTCAGAATGCCACAGTTTAAGAATATTCTTTAGACTTGTCGATTATTCCAATACTTGAAGTATGCGTTGAATACATTGCCGCTCAAATAATGATTGGGTTTGAACCTGGAAATAAGCGAACAATAGTCGCATATACTTACCATTTGGATGGATATGAATTACTGAAACCGAATACCCTTATACTATGAATGGAATAAGGAAGAGCTTCTGTCATTCAACGAGTTTAAATACATCCAATTCCTAGATAAGTTGATGACTAATTCATATGGTAGACCTATTCGTATAGTGAAAGATATTTATCCAGCTGTTTCCTTCATATTTAATTTTCAATTACGGTCTTTTAGTCTCCGAAGAAACAAATCAAAAACAATCAACTCCTTAGAAATCAACAACATTCAAATGAAGCCTTTCAAAATTTTGTGTCGTTTTGATTACTTATATTTTGGTTGTAATATCTTAAATAAACAAAAAAAACACGCTGATTAAACATTGTTTTTTGATGAGAAAAATTTCATTCAAATCCTTTAATAGCTCATAGAAACTTATGACGTCTATTCTCCGTTGAAAGTAGCTAATTTTTAATGGTTTGTTGATTTTAAAGGAGGTCATTTGAGAATCAATAATACTGAAGGCGGTTGGCGCCCAAAAGAAATAATCATACCACGGACTATCAAAAACGTCTGGCTGACATTACAAAAATATCAAAAGGCAGTGCATTCACAACTTTACTTGACAACTTTGCCATGAGGAAAAGTTTGTCCAAACGTATACCGCATTTGGTAATAGGTGAACAAAAGCATCAACACGCTGTTTCGCGATTAAACGCAATAAAAAGAATTTTTTCATAAAGTCTGTATCCTCCAAAATCCACCAAACAAAACTGATCGAGTAAAAGCCAAAATAAGCCAAAGAAAAAAGAAGATTATCCAAGAGTGAACATTTTTGTTGTCAAGACAACACGTCTCCAAATGGCCATGAATAAAGTGCACAGCAAACTGGGGTTGAAATTGCTTCCCCGTACATTCCATTGTCTATACCTGGGGCCTCCTGTGATATCTACTGTTCACAGATTTCAAAAGGTAGCCTCAACCAAAAAGATTTCGATCAGTTATATGGATCAACAGCAAACAACAAAAATTTTGGAGCATTTCAAGTGCTGAAACAATCTCTTCTAAAGAGAAAAGTGAAATCAAATATTGTAAAACCATTCGCAGAAAGTTAGGAAAAATTTGGTATTGTACGAATTGTACCAAACTTTTATTTCTGATATGAAGAATTATAACACAAAAAAACTATCATTGAATTGAACCGAGATGTTCCAAATATTTTAGATTATAAACAATTATTGTTATTTTCCAACAATTAGTGTCATTTTACAAAAAATTGCCTTCTAAATGCAAGCTAGAGTAGTTTTTAATGAATATGCAAAAAATTAACCCTGATCCATTGAATAAAATAGACAGGAAATTAATAAAAAAAATGCATTCAAAAAGAATTCAATTAGCCATAATTCACAGAAGAAATTACATTTTGCAAAAGTATTTAAATAACAATTTTTTCCGCCTGTACTCAACGAAAATTTTTATTATTTTTCTTTCAGAAACGTTCAGTCATCAAAAAATCATAGACAAACTTCCCTATTTCTACGCTGATATTACATAGATATTGGGAAGGGCAATCCCAACTCACAAATTTGTTTTAAAAAACAATTTTAAAAAGGTAAGATTTTATATTAAAAAACTATTCAGACTACTTTGTTAACCTCTTGATCCAGTATTGTTTGATCTTTTTGATCCGTTTCGTTTTGAAGGTGTTTTTCCCCCTAATTATAAACATTGAAAAATACTCAAATATACCCATTTCTTTTGGAAAAATGGACACAGACGATATGTAGTATGTGATAATAGGGAGTTTCTGACACGCCCCCTTAAATAACGATAACTTGGGAACTGTAATCATAGTAGATATATTAGGTTAGGTCCCAGTCGATTGCCTCATTACTTCTACTCTTACAAATATGTGGAATTCATTTAACGTTACCGTTCCGTTAATTAGCGTTAAGAGATGTTACAAATTTTACTTAAAATTAACATTTTAACTTTTTACAAAATTAAAGAAATTGGTAGTTTAATCTGAATTTAAATTTAAGCGTAATTTAAATGTATTTACAAGAGCGGTCTCAAAACTAACCAACATAACAAAGAAGACACAAAAAAGTTGAGAAAAATGTTCTTTATTTTTCAACATAATCTAAAAAGTCACTAAAAAGTTGGGTAAAATTTTCTTATTCCCGTTTCATAATCTCATTTTAGCTCGATACATTTCTTCCAGCGATATTCAGTAGCTTCTACACCCTGTTTATAATAAGAATTGTCAAACTTTTTAAAATTGCCATCAGTCACAGACTCCATCCCGTCATTTTTTTACCACCGAACCTTTTTTATGTTTGGAAATAGAAAATAGTCTGAGGAAGTTAAATCTGGCGAATAAGCTGCGTGGTGAAGTAGTTCGAACTTTAATTCATTAAATTTGGCCATCGTAATAGTAGATGTGTGAACTGGAGCATTGCCTTGATGAAACAACACTTTCTTTTACGCTAAATGCGGCCTTTTTCCATAATTTCATCACCTGAACGCTGCAATAAATTAGCGTAATATTCGCCGTTGATGGTTTTCCCTTTCTGAAAATAATTATTAAAAATTATTCCATGCTCATCCCAAAAAAACAGATGCCATGACCTTCCCTGCATGTGGAACCGTATTCGCCTTCTTTGGACACCATTCTCCCACTTCAGTCCACCGCTTTAACTGTTCCTTTGTCTCAGATGTGAAGTGATGTACCCGTGTCGCAAGAACAAGAAGATTTAAATTTTAAATAAAACACAGATATTTAAAAAAATCGTAAAAATCGAAACCTTATTATATCGTAAAGTAGACAGAATGAGGTTAAGTATGGAACAACACATCGGGCAGATGGCCGCCGTTTTGCATAAATGCTCCGGTATTTCATTAATGCAGCGTTCAATTTCCTCTTTTAAGACTTGAGTCATCGTCGGCTAATTCGCGTGAACCGTCGACTTCAAAAAACCCCAAAGAAAAAAGTCTAATGGTGTTAAATCGCACGATCTAGGCGGCCAATTCTGGACTCCAAAACGCGAAATAACATGGCCAGGAAATGACTGATGCAGCAATTGAATTGAATTTCTCTGGCTATATGACATGTGGCGCCGTCTTGTTGAAGCCACATGCCCTCCACATTCATTTCTTCAGTTCTAGGCACGAAAAATTGGTTATCATTTCACGATACCGAGGCATGCGCTTGGCATGCCTCATTTTCATAAAAAAAAAGGTCCAATGATTCCTCCAGCCCAAAATCCACACCACACAGTGACACGTTGAGGATGCATTTGCTTCTCGTGAATCACTCGAGGATTTTCCTCACCCCAAATGCGACAATTCTGCCTATTGACGAAGCCATCAAGATGAAAATGGGCCTCGTCACTGAAGATGATTTTATCGGCAAAATCAGCATTTTCATGTTGTCTCTCCAATACCCAGTTAACGAACTCCCTTCGCTGTTCATGGTCAGGTGGCTTCAGTTCCTGTGTCAATTGAACTTTGTATGCATGAAGATGCAAATCTTTCATCAAAATTCGCTGGATAGTGGACTTGGAGACACCAATTTTCTGAGCTCGGTGTCGAATTGAGGTGGATGGAGTTTGAGCGACATCATCACGTACAGCTGCGACATTTTTGGTCGATCGACCTGGTCGAAGGCGCGTTGTTATTTTCACATCACTAACAAACCCATTTTTGGTAAATTTATCCATTAACCTCTGTACAGTTGACTCTTTTGGAGCATTACTGTGACCCCAAATTGATCGCAATTTGCGAACTGTAACCGCAAAACTTTCACCATTTTGGTAAAACAAAATCACAATGAGAATGCGGTGTCCATTCGTGTAGCGCCCCATTTTTACTAACCTCGTATCTTCTACTAGTAAACAATAACAACTGTTCAAATGTTAAACACTTCGACACGCGCCACACTTCGAATGGCGCCAAATTTAAATCTTGCGTTCTTGTTGGGTCACCCTTTATGATGGTGACCAATTTTTTCCATGTTTACAAATTCATTAAGATCGTTAACTTTTTATAGCTCAACCAAAAATGCTAAACAACGTGGCGCCTTGAAAGTTAAAGCGTATGTGTTATAATGTTGCCACTTTGCACCAAAATTGTTTCAATTGTTTTGAGACCACCGCCATAATATTAAATATAAAATTAAATTATTGCCAATTAATAAAGTTAAGAGATGGTAAAGATTTAACATAAAATTTTTTCTTAACTTTTTAAAAAATTAAAAAAGAATTTGTTTAAATTAAATGGAATGTAAATTTAACTTTAATTTAAATTTTAGTTTAAATTAAAAAAAAAATTTGCGTCAACTTTACAAAAAACATATGTCGCATTTAAAGCTGCTTTCAAATACGAAAATGTGAACCAAAGTTAATGGACTCCTGAAATCGATAGTTCCTTCAGAACTTTCTCCCTTTGTAAAAATAACAAATGAAAATTTTCTCCTCAGAAATTTGTCATACCGCTTGAAAAATATTAATTAATCACTTTGGAGTGAAAGCTATGACAAATCTTGTAAAAATTGTTTTAAAATTCACTGCATTTGCTTTAGAAAAATACACATTACAATAAAGAGGCCAATAAGCGGACACTGCAGAAGTAAATCAGAAAGTTTATCAGAATCGATAGATTATTATTGATAGGTGTTGTAGGGCATTATTAGGACCCGCTACGATTATGCACTCTCAGTTGATATTTTTATGTTATTAATTTAGAATATTATTTTCTTTATCAATTTCTTTCTTAAATAAAAGTTTGGAAACTTAACTTGGAATCACCCACACAATAAAAATAATATCATACAGAGAATGAGGGGGGTGGGGGGGGAAGCAATGAAATATTTTAGCTTATATTGCACAACTAAGGTTACACTATCAACTCAAATACACGCCATACACAACCTGCCACAAAGATTCTGGTGTACATGTTTATGGAATAGTTTAAAGGTCATGGCAAAAAGAAATACAATTTTTTTTTCTTCTACATTTTTTGGCCAAATCTCTTTGCTATATTCCCCAACCAAGAAAGTGAGAAAAAATTCTACTCATACTCTAAGTGAGGTACGTATTTTGGCTACCCAGTATTTTTTTTTTTTTTTTTTTTTTTTTTTTTTTGAAGTTTCAACATTCTACAAGTAGAGTTTGGTCGAGTCACACTGAATTGAGTCAAAGAGTATAATCACTTTAGGAAGATACATATGTTGGCTCTTATGATGTTTTTAGCTGTAAAAGTGGGCGAAAACAGGAGTATAATTCACAAATGGAAATTTCACAGTCATGAGCTTTCAAATACGAACACAAAAGTTATATTTAGTAAAATCTGCAAGATTTTTAGCCTAAACTTTTTAAATTTTACAACTTTTTGGTGTTGGTGTTTTTTTGGTGTTTTTTTTTTTTTTTTTTGTTAGACATTTTAGATTTAGGAATATCCAGCGTGCAAAAAAGAGCTCCCAATTTAACATTTTCAGTTTACATTTTCGTTTGGGCTTTATCATAAATGGTCGTAAAGTTGTTATGAATACCATGCTGTAGTTTTTAAATACTTATAATCAAGGCTTTAGAAAAATTTATGCTGAAAGACATACATTTCTTATGTCCCAGATATCTATGATATTTGCCACGCTATAATATTAAGTGCGCTGTTTTCTTTTTATAAAATTGCTACTATATTATGAAAACATGTTTATAAATGATTCATTGAAACTATTGCCAGTCCCATCTTTCTGACAAAGCTCGAATTCCGTCACGGTAAAACTGTTCATCTTTTGAGGTTATCCACGAATCTAGCCATTGCTTGATGTCGTCATATGAGTGGAACTACTGGTCGACCAGACCGTTTGCTATTGAACGGAACAAGTGATAATCGGATGGCACAATATCTAGAGAATATTGCGGATGGAGTACGACTTCCCATTTCAGCGTTTCCAGATAGATTTAAACGGGCTTGGCCACATGAGGCCGAGCGTTGTCATGCTAAAGAATCACTTTTGTGTGCCTCTCCGCTTATGGCGGGCGTTTCTCGCGTAGAACTCGGCTCAGTCGCATTAGTTGAAGTCGATACCGATCACCAGTGATGGTTTCGCTTGGTTTCAATAGCTCGTAATAAATAACACCGACCTGGTCCCACCGAATACAGAGCATTACCTTCGTAGCGTGAATATTCAGCCAAGGCGACCACGTAGAAGAAGACGCATGACCGGGTAGCCCCCATGACTTTGTTTTATTTGGATTACTGTCATGAATCCACTTTTCATCACCTGTTGCAATACAATGAAGAATACTCTTCCTTTTTTGTCGCTGAAGCAGTTATTCACCGACGAAAAAACGACGCTCAACGTCCCTAGACTTCAACCCATAAGAAATCCAAGTTCCTTGTTTTTGAATCATTCCCAACGCATGTAATCGCTTGGAAATGTCTTGACGGGTAACTGCTAATACTGAAGCAAACTCTGCCTGTATTTGACACGGATCCCTATCAAGCAAAGCCGCCAATTTAGTGTCTTCGAAGGGTTTTTGGTCTTCCTTCACATGAACGGTCGTCAACATTAAAATCATTGTGTTTAAAGCGACGGAACCAATGTCGACACGTTGTTTCACTTAAAACACCATCTCCGTAAACTTTATGAAGCTCTCGATGAGCTTCAGCCGCCGTTTTCTTTGACTGGAAAAAGAAAATCAATACTTCTCGCATATGATATGATATTATTTGGCACGAAATCATACATATTCACTCAACCAAAAGAATATGACGTCAAAAGAAAATCACTATTGTGTCGATGCAGTATGTTTACCATATGTCTAAGCTTGGTTCATGACATTGAGGTTATGGCAAAATCGACTAGCGCTTACAGCTGGTGCCATCTATTGGCAAACAGCGGGAACTTAGTAACATTTCCAAGGGAATTAGATAAAAAATTGTATTTAACGTCCAACGGAAGCTCATTTCAAATTATTTGTCAACAATAAGTTTAAAAAAATCACTAAACTTACAAGAAATTATGTACATCCACCGAAGGATTACATCAAGCGACGACAGTGTGTCGACAACAAATTTCAAAAATTCGATAAAATTACGATGTGTTGTAATGAGACAATACGTCGTGAAAATATCTTCATTTTAGTGGAATTTTATGTTCCTCAATTTTTTATTTTAGTAATTTTTTTTACGTTTTTTTGATGCAAAACTATAGTCATCTATTATTTTTTGACTTTTCACTAAGTCCGAGCAGTAAAGATGTTTTTGTGTAATTTTTTTATTTAAGAAATTTCAGAATAATTTTTGACACCACTAAAAAGCACTAAGGTCCTTAGAAAGATCGGAGAATAGATATGAGAAGTTTTGCATTTCATCCGCAGTTCATTTTTACTCGGTGGTAACGTCAATAAGCAAAATTTGTGGCGTTTAGGGCTCGGAAAACCTAAAAATGATTGTGGAAAAGTTATTGCATTCGAAAAAAGTGACTGTTTGGTGCGCGTTATGTCTGGAGGTGTCATTGGGCAGTATTTTTTCGAAAATAAAGCTTGGGAACTCGTACCGTCGATTCAGAGCTCAATTGTCTGCAATTAAAGATTATGAACTGGACGACATGTGGTTTCAGAAAGACGGTGCCACGAGGCACACAACATGACCGAATCTGGCTTTATTGCTTGAAAAGTCTTCAGAAGGCGCAATTTCACGTTTTGGCGACATCAATTGACCACCAAGATCATGCAATTTGACGCCGTTAGACTTGTTTTGTAGGGCCTAACCGGAATGTCACCTGTAAAACGAAGGTATAGTTGAGGGCCAATAACACTGCCTTGAGGGATGCCTTCCAACATTACCCTATATATCTGTATAGTCTTCACCATACTCTATAGTAAAATTCCTACTGTCCATCATTTCGTGTGGGTAGGCGGGTGTTTCCTAGGATGCTTTGTACCGCTTACCCCTAAAACGCAAGCCTCTCTACCTGATCCTGTAATTAAGCAGGCAAAGGGTATGATGTAAAGGCGCCCTAGGAAGATGTGGATTATGTCTTGGGATTCACCTATAATATGACATCAAACTGATCTTGGAACTCATTTTTCGAAAACCAAGTAAAGGGGAGAGTCATAGCTAAACAAGACCCAGCCTGGCAACAGGCGCGGACATAGAGAAGCCGTTGGGAGGTATCAGAAGATTTATCTTTTCTGTTAATATAGTTGTATGACCAGAGAGGTCTGGTTAATGAACTATGATTGGAGCATGGTGTGCTTTGCTGTGTTGATATTCTCTCCTCGGACATTGAAAATCTATGCCGTAGGTTATGGATTACCAGTTCCATGCGAGGTATGATAAAGCAAAACTGGAGTGGCATGTCTGCGAAACCCAGACCAGAGGGTTCTTCTCTTCTGGTAGCACGGGTGACCAGGGGCCCAAGCCACATTGTTCGTTCCTGGTCAATGGTGTTGGACCCCTAATGAGAGCATCGTGCTGGCTGTGGTTGCCCGAACAAGTGTTTTCAGTGCCTTTGCGTTGCTTCAGGTTGCGTTGATGAAAGAAGGCATTAGAAGTAGGGAGGTAGCTCACTTCATACCAAGTGGCTACAAAGGTACTTTGGCCGAGTGAGGGAGTGGGACCTGAGGAAGCTTTTCCAAGGGACCTACTTCCAATCTCTGTCAGTTTGGCTAATCCTTCGGGATTAGTTTGAGTACCCCAAAGGGATACTTGCAGTCGCTAGAAGAAAGAAAGAACATATAACGAAGAAAAAAAAATGATGGAAAACAGCACCTGCGTGATGGCACACCATGGGTAAAGCTTTCCCAGCGAGACTCATGTAAAACCTGCACATTTGTCCATCATTTCGTGTAGAACTCCTAGTGGGAGCATCACGCGGGTTGTGGTTGATACCAAAATCGCTGGTAGAGACTTTTTGCTCGAATGTGGAGTTGCATTGCAACCGGGTGCTACAGACCCATAGAATAGCAGAGGTGGTAAGATGGGCCTCACCTCCGCCAATGGGGATTATGTTCCATACTAGCATAATCAATTTGGTATCTCCTGGCTGCAAAAAAAGGGCTGACAATATGTGTTAATAGCACAATTGTCAGCCCCTTTTCTTAGGTAGCCCAAGTTTCACTTGGTTATTCCAGGAGGGCGTTGGCAATCGCATTGTAATATGCCCAGTGTGTCCCACACCGTGGGTAAGGCCTTCACGGCGAGACTGACGTTAAATCCTCGTGGACTTCTGTCCAGATATGACTAAAGAAGTGTGTGCACATTTCTCGGCAGATGCTTCCTAAGTTTCATCATTAGACCGTTGTGCCAATTTTTGTCGAAAGCTTAAGTACCGTCGAGAAATATGGCACAGCAATATTCCCTGCGTTCAAATGAATGTCTTCTCCGAATATGAACAAATTTCATCCGTAGTTATGCTCTCACTTGATATGTAAGTTTATTTAATATGTGAAAATTGTAACACCCCGAAGGAGGTGTTTAAAATACCTTCTATATTTTGACTAACTGTATTTGTAATGATTTTGATTAAAAGATTAATCCAGGTTTAGTCTCTGGCGTTGTTGTTATAATCCAACTTTGTAGAGCGGTAGTGGACTGTATATGGAACTGGTTAGAGTTAAATAGTTAAGGGTTAATTTTTAAGGACAATAAGTTCTGGGCTAAAAATTGACGGTTTTAAAATAATTGCATAATTTCTCAGAGTTGATTTACTAATATCCAGCGTGCAAAAGAACTCCCAATTAAACATTTTCAGTTCTTTCTTTTCGGTTGGGTTTTATCACAAATGGTCGTAAAATTGTTGTGAATACCGTGCTGTAAATACTTAAATACTTACACATAATCAAGGCTTTAGAAAAAAATGTTTTCTCAAAAAAATTATACAATTAAATTTAAGATTTACTATACAGGGTGGCGCAATAGAACATGCATATTGCATCATCTTTTTTTGCGGGGTAGAAAAGGCGCGGGCGGGGGGACGCCTACATCGTTGGGTTGGCGGGCTCATGGAGTTTTAGTCGCTATGAATCACTTCGATGGGAAGCGTCGCGCATTTTGCGTGCGCGCATTTTACGAGAACTCTCGTTCATATATTGCTACTAGGCGACTATATTGTGGTGAATATGGACTACGGCGAATTAGTGCATATTCAATTAGTAATTTAATTAAGCAAATGGTCGCCCAAGAACATCTAGGACCGAAGACAATGTTGAGAGAGTTATAGAGTCAGTACGAGGAAATCCACAAATGTTGACTCGCAAGAGCTCGTCTGTCTTACAATTGTCGCTACGAAGTTTGCAACGAATTTTAACATTGGATCTTAAACTGCATCCATATAAGCTGCAATTAACACAAGAATTGAAAGAGTCTGACTTCATAGCAAGGCTCGCATTTGCTAATGAAATGCTAAATCGATTTTCCAATTTTGACAATATCCTTTTCTCTGACGAGGCTCATTTTCTTATGAATGGGTTCGTAAACCGTCAAAATTGTCCTTACTGGAACTGTGAAAATCCCAAAATCAAACACCAGAAACCATTGCATAGTCCTAAAGTGACAGTATGGGCAGCAATCTCTGGCAGAGGAATAATTGGTCCTTTTTTCTTCGAAAATGGGCGGGCCAAAGCGTCACGGTTAATACGGAACGCTATGTTGAGATGTTGGACGGATTTTTGGCCCCAGAAATTGCAAGTTCAAGAATAGTGAATTCCAGAACTTGGTTCCAACAAGATGGAGCTACCAGTCACACATCAAATGACTCCATGGCGGTGGTGAAGCAGATGTTCCCTGGCAGACTGATTTCGAAAAGAGGTGATATCCCATGACCCCCACGTAGTCCAGACTTGACGCCTCTTGACTTTTTTTTTTTTGTGGGGATACCTCAAACACAAAGTCTACAGTAATATTCCAAGAAACATCGTTCAGCTCAAGGAGAATATCCGTGGTGAAATGGCAGCCATTACACCAGTATTACTGAAGAAAGTTTTCAATAATTTTCGTTTGCGGTTAGAGGAGTGCCGTCGTAGAGAGGGTCACCATTTAGATGATGTTATTTTTAAAAAATAAACTCCATTTATTACTTTACAATGCCTTAGATTTATTTTAACCATACCTTTTGTATTTACTTTTTAATCTATTTTTTAAATATGCACGTTCTATTGCGCCACCCTGTATATGTAAAAGGAGGAAGAGAGAGAGAGAGATAAATGCAAATGAATTTGAGTTAGTTCAATAAATTTATTTGTAGAGATTAAGATGCTCTTCGTGCGAGTTATGCTGCAAACAAACTGAGCGATTTCCTGATATCAAATGTCATCTCTGTAACTCCTATTTCGTGGACTGCAATAGTCTAAATTTTTGTCTGATATAGTAAAAAACGAAAGAAAGAGTAAAGATGTTGGTAACTCAAATTCAGCTGACTGAAATTGTTGTACCGGTTTTTATGAACCTTCATAAAATAATGCACTAAAAACTGATCCAAATGTAAAAACTTTATAACAATTATATATAAAAGTTGCAAAGGCATGCAAGAATATTAATAATACGATACGCATTTTGAATACAGAAAAAGAGTAAAAAGCAAAAAAAAAATGTCAGGTAGCAAAATTGACATTAGCAAGATTAATAAATATTACCCCCCCTATGAGAAGTCAATTTTTTTTTTTATTCTTTATTTGCAATCTATCCTGAGACAATAAGCAAATTTAATAATGTTCAATTAAATAACAGAAATATTGTAGATCCAATGAACTACGATACATTTAAGTCCACAAGTGTGTTTATAGGTAATATGAAGTAATATATCACTAAGACTATATATACATACATTGCAAAATTACAAGTTAATTATCTTATTACTAGCTTCTAAATGGCAAGTCTAACACATGCATTCGTTTTAATCTTCTTGTCTCGGCACTGTCATCAAGGAGTGCTATTGCCAACGGATTTACATGGTCGTTCAGTCTTTGTAGATAGTTTTCACTGGATTTATTAATTTCGTCTCTAACAGATGATACTCTAAGTTCCTGTCTTATGTGTTTGTTTGTCACAAACCACGAAGCGTTGGTGATTTGTCTAAGCGTTTTTGATTGGTATCTCTCGATTATGTCGATATTGGATTAACTCGCTGTACCCCAAATTTGGATTCCATATGTCCATACAGGTTTTAATACTGCTTTATATAGACGCATTTTGTTGTTCAGATTGAGTTGAGATCTAGGTCCTAGGAGCCAGAACATTCTATGAGTTTTAATTTTTAGTTGTTGAAATCTGCATATTTTTATACAGTAAATATTTTTCTGGGCTCGATTTTTTCCAAAATAATAATTATAACGAACTGGTTGCGCTTTTATAAATCATATTTCACGTATTAGCTGTAATCCTATAACCTAAATGTTCTTTCATTTTAATGAATTAAGTGCTAAAACATTAAACACAAAAAAAAATCAGAAATTCAATTTCAGTTTTTGGTTCATTTGAATAGCCCTCCCTTACAAAAATTAGATTTTATACGAAAACATTAATTTTAAATTAAAGGTGTTATTGTTTGTTTATATCTAATTTAAAAATAAGTATTTTAAGTAAAATTTTGTAGTAGGTGTTTCCGCCCTGGTTGAGAATACATTCATATATTCCGTTCGGTAAAGAATCATGCAGTTTTTTGATTAAGTCCAGCAAAATACACGACCAGGCCTGTTTAATTCCATTAATGAATTCACTTTTGCTTGAATATTGCTTGCCTGATTCACACACCTTGCTTACTAGCTATCCCCAGACGTTTTCAATAATGTTTAAGTCTGGAGAGTAACGCAGCCAATACATAACCTCAACATTTTGGCTTTCAATCCATGATTTGACAACTCTTGCTGTGTGGATTGACGGGTTGTCATGCTGGAATTTCCATTCCAAGTCTCCGGAAACATTTTTAACTTCAGGAAAAACTTTTTCCAGCACGGCTTTGTATGAAGTCGCATTCATTTTTGCAGAGAGAAACTGGAGCTCTATTGTGCCATAATAAGAGATCGTACCCCAAACCACAACTCCACCTTCCCAGCTGTGTAATCGATTGAGTAGGTGTTCCTCTTTTCGAAGATCGTGGAAGTAGTATTTATATCCATCAAAACCCTCTAATTTTAACCTTTTTTCGTCAACAATATAATTCTATTCCACTCTCTACTCCACATCATAGTCGTATGACAAAAATTAAAGCGACGTTTCTTACGGAGATTGTCTAGTGGTGGTTTCTTTTTAAGTCTCAAGCATTGCAAGTGTGCTGCTTTAAAAATAACTCTTTTTACCGTTGATACACTGGCACTTACGGCAGCTTTTTGCTTGATTTTGGCAGCAGAGTCTTGCGAATTTGAGGCATATATCAGAATAGCTCTTTTATCAGCGGCTGTAATAGCACTTGCTGTTCGACCTTTCATATTATTTCCACAGTCTTCGGTGTCACGTAAATATGTCGATATAACTTTGCGATCTCTATTAGTTTTTTTGGCTATTTGATGAATAGAAAGTTCACACTCGTAGGTTTCAATTTTGGATCTTTTCTCGACACTCAAGGATTTAGCTCTGCCCATTTTACTTAAAATCGATTGATTTATATTTAATTATGCACCATTACTGTAATCCAATCTGATTTATGATGATCTGCAAAAGACTTTCACACTTAAACTGATTACCATGCGAGGGGTGCTATTCAAATGGACCAAAAAAGAAGAACACATTTTTCACTCATTTAAAAGAAAAGAGCGAATTAAAATTTCGTGACACTTTCATGGCTTGAAAGTTTTTGTAGGTGATGTGTGAAAGTAGGAGAAACAAATAAGTAAAAACTGAACCGTTATGTGAAGTGTACTTTAAATAGTAGTCACTACTGTTAAATTATTAGGGGGACGCTGTTGAAGTGAGCGGCAGTGTAGTTTGGCATTTCGACATCCTCAAGTAAATTGTTGTTTTACTTAGCGCAATCACATCTCTTCTTGTTCCTGATATCACTCTTCTATGTAGCTCACTAAAATTTAGTTTTTGCATATCCATAATATTTGTATATGAATATTTTGGCAATATAAACTATTGGTTCGAATCCATAAATTTAAAATACATATACGAATATACTAAAGAAGTAAATGAATAATGTTTGCCAAACTGTATACCAAAATTTATCAATATCAAGGTAAAATAAACAAGAATGGAAATTTTGCAAAAAAAAAAATTAAGCAATGAAATTATGGACTTTGTGAGCATAAAATTTCTCCCAGAACTGCTGTGAAAGTGAGTGGTGCTGCAACACACCATCGTTTTGGTTATTACTTCCTCTCACCGCAATTGACATCAAAGCCTATTGCAACGCCCCTGTGAACACCATTTCCTGAAAAAGAAATGCTTTCTATTTGAATTAAAAAAATGCCAAGCATTTACATGCAATATCTAATAGAGTACCATTGTTATAACACACACACACACACACACACTCACAAACATATATACAGAAATGAAGAGGATAAATGTAAGAAAGCACCACTTACCTTCTTTTGACAGATAGAATGACATGTATTTATTTTATTGGCATGCATTTCTACAACTTAGCATTTCTACAACCAGCAAAAAAATTCAGTGTTATCGGTTTTATAAGGATGATTGAGTTTATACGAGGGCGGTCCCAAAACTAGTCAGTCTAACAAAGAAGACACAAAAATGTTGGAAATTTTTTTTTTTTTTATTTAACAACATAATTTACTTTTTAGATTTATACATTTCTTCCCGCGATATTTAATAACTTCTATACCCTGTGTATAGTAAGAACTGTTAAACTTCTTAAAATTGTCATCAACCACTGACTTCACCTCTTTATTGTTGGCAAATCTTTTACTATCAAGCCACTTTTTCAAGTTTGGAAATAGAAAATAGTCCGATGAAGCTAAATCTTCCGAAAAAGTTGCGCGTGATGAAGCAATTTCAAAATTTAATTCAATAACTTTGGCCGTCGCAATTATGGATGTGTGAGCATTCTATTGATGAAACAATACTTTATTTTTCGCCAAATGCAGCCTTTTTTCATAATTTCATCACCTAAACGCTGCAATAAATTAGCAAAACATTCACCTCTGATGGCTTTTCCTTTCGGAAGATAATCAATAAAAACAATCTCATGCGAATCTTGAAAAACAGACGCCAAGACCTTGCCTGCAGACGAAACAGTCTGCGCCTTCTTTGGACACGATTCTCCCATTCCAATCCATTGATTTGACGGTTCCTTTATCTCAGGTGTGAAGGGGTGGATCCATGTCTCTTCCATGGTTATAAATCGATGCCAAAAAATCCACGTTATTGTGGTGAAACATCGCCAAACTCTACTCCGCTGAAACATCTTCACGACATTGATTTTACTCTATTGAAAGCAAGCGCAGCACCCATCTTGCGCACAGCTTTCTCATGCTCAAATCTGCGGTCAATATACGATGTTAAGCACTTTTTGAAACGTCTATCATTTCAGCTAACGCAGGCACTTTCAGCCCGACGATCATCCAATACCATTTTGGAATTTTTTAACCGTATCTGGTGTGGACTACGGTGTTTGTCTTGACAGCTCGTACGGCCTCGTTTAAACTCGACTACCCAATATTTCACAGTCGTAAATGTTGGAGCGGACTCCCCAATGTATAATCTAGCTCAGCTTTAATATCGATTGGACTGAGACCTTTCAAATGAACATATTGAATTACATAGCGATGAGTAATTTTTTCCATATTTACAAATTCACTGAGATCGTCTACTTTTGAGGTCTCAAACAAAATTACTTAACAAAGTGGCGCCTTGAAACTTAAAACATATGTTTTATAAGATTGTCACTTTTCACCGAGAGTGGCACTATCTATACGTCAAATCGCCTAATTTTTAGTACAGTTGCTGTTGATTGATATACTTTGTAGTCATACTAAACTGCAGTATTGTAAAATATCCGTTTGGCTTTTGGCTATTTCGACACATCCCTTCTAGTATAATACCTCCCAAACAAGTTGCCCAATTTTCGGAAATTCAATTTGTTTCCTGTAACTTCTCATTCATGGTCGCCAATTAAATAATTTTTTTTTTTTTTTTGATTTTTGTAGTTGTTGGTTTGTAATAAATACTCGGCAAAATTTAAGAAAAACAAGATAGGCTCAAACAAATAAACGATTTAACTCATATATTCTTAGGATTATATTATTATTTATTTTATTATACTAAATTTTTTTGGAAACTTGGTACTCGTTTGCCAAAGTAAAGTCTCAGAATGAAAGTGAATTCCATTGCCCTGCTTTGGTACCTTCCATACAAATTTTTCCCTCGAAATTTCTAACTAATAGGCTGTCGTAGCTTAGGTTTCGCCCGTCTAATTGATTGATTCTTCTCTGTTAAACTTGAGAAAAATCTATCATATCATCATATTTAATCCATACATCCTTTTTTTTATTATTTACACCTGAAATTATTAAACGCAATTGAAAAGTTTTAAATTTACTGCAAAGGCAACAAACAGGCAGTATTGTGCAACAGGAATTCAGTAATGTCTATGTGAAGTCGAGTGCTGCAAAATTGTTTTCTAACTGCTATTTGTGAACACATATTCAACCAACTGCAACGATTTTCTCTTCAAATCGTGACCATAAAATTGTTGACCCTTTTCATGAGCCACAGTTTTGCCAACAATTTTAAGCATTTATTAAAAACTTTCAACTGCTCACCCTTAATAACTCCTTAGTACGCACCATAATGCGTTCGTTTTTCTTGCACTCTTGCCTTCACTTTTCCACAAGGATAATAGATATGTTATGCACTTTCGGTTATCCTTGGGAAAACACTCTCATAGCGCATTCATTTTTATTCCCATTCTATTTTGCATCATTGTCAATGTGCAGGAAACTCGAATCAGAGTGTTCGCACACATACAAAAAAAAAATATGCTGGATTATATAATACATCCTTTATGGATGTGTTGTCATGTGAGATATGGGCTTAGCTGCTGGCACAGACCAATTTATGATGTTCTTGGTACAATTTGCAATATACGAATGCAATCTGAACGAAATCTATAGACTAGTATGCACTTCATCTTCCAGTTGTGCTCAAGCAAAAGTTGCGTTTTGATTTCCTTTATGTGACTTGAGACTGTATAAGCTTTCACATTTCATTTCTTGGGGATTACCAGTGAGACATTTCTCAATGCATTTCATGTATATCATCGTACATGTCTCGATTGGGAACGTTACCACTTTGCCTTCTCCTCCAGCCTTGGGGCGGCCTGGCGGATGTTGCATGATTTGTATTCATATTTTTGCAATCTTAGAGTTATGGTTGAATATTTCGTTGAACACAGAGGCAAATATATGGTATCATTGAAAAGAGATTTCATGGATTTGCATGCCAAGAATGAATTCTCATGAATACATTTTGCAGTGAATGGAAACATTTTAACTTTCGTGATTTCTGATTATAAACCTTCACGGCTATGAAGTGGAATACATTTCCGGAATCAATCAATGGGAATGAATTAAAGTGTATCTTTAAGTTTAAGTAAGGAAATGTAAAAAGTTCAAAAAAACATTTCAAAGGAGAAATTAAAAACTATCAAAAACTTTGGAAATTGTGAAACCACCAAAAACATTATCAAATAAAATAGATATCATTTGATTCAGATAGCAATTCTGTACGCTATCAAGATATCCACATAGATAGACACTAAGATGTCATATAACCAAGTTATTAAAAAGTCAATGTAACAACATGTAAAGATAACATAATATCAAGGTATCAGTACACCAAACATGAATAGTATCAAGATTTGATATCAAAGTACCAATATTCCAAATTATCGAGATATGAGCAAGGCGTCACGGCACCGAAAGAACAATAAATCAAGATGTCAAGGCGTCAAGAAAATATCGAAATAACTCAATATCAAGATATCAAGTTGTCAAGATATCCAAATATCCAAATGTCAAGATATCAGAATATCAAAATATTAAAGTATCAAAAATTCAAAACATCAAAATATCAAGATATCAGAATATCAACATATCAAGGTATCAAGATATCATAATTTCAAAACATCAAGAAAAATATTTTGATATATTAAGATGTTAAGACATCATTATATCAAGTTATCAAGATATCAAAATGTCAAAATATCAAAACATCAAAATATCAAAATATCAAAATATAAAAATATAAAAATATCAAAATATCAAATATCAAAATGTTAAAATACCAAAATATCAAAACATCAAAACATCAAGATATCAAAATATTAAAATATCAAAACATCAAAATATCAAAATATCAAAATATCAAAACATCAAAATATCAAAATATAAAAATATCAAAATACCAAAATATCAAAATATTAAAATACCAAAATATCAAAATATCAAAATATCAAAATACCAAAATATCAAAATATCAAGATATCAAAATATCAAGATATCAGAATATCAACATATCAAGGTATCAAGATATCATAATTTCAAAACATCAAGAATAATATTTTGATATTTCAAGATATTAAGATGTTAAGACATCAATATATCAAGTTATCAAAATATCAAAATGTCAAAATATCAAACATCAAAATATCAAAATAAATATCAAGACATCAAAATACAAAGATATCAAGGTATCAAGATATAATTTTAAAACATCAAGAATGATATTTTGATATATCAAGATATCAAGTAGTTTAGCCATCCATATATCAATATATCAAGGTATCAAGATATCAAAATATCAAAATATAAAAATATCAAAATATCAAGATATCAGAATATCAACATATCAAGGTATCAAGATATCATAATTTCAAAACATCAAGAATAATATTTTGATATATCAAGATATTAAGATGTTAAGACATCAATATATCAAGTTATCAAGATATCAAGATATCAAAATATCAAAATATCAAAATATAAAAATATAAAAATATCAAAATATCAAAATATCAAAATATCAAAATATCAAATATCAAAATATCAAAATATCAAAATATTAAAATATCAAAATATCAAAATATCAAAATATTAAAATATCAATATACCAAAATATCAGAATATCAAAATATCAAAATGTCAAAATATTAAAATATCAAAATATCAAAATATTAAAATATCAAAATATCAAAATATCAAAATATCAAAATATCAAAATATCAAAATATTAAAATATCAAAATATTAAAATATCAATATACCAAAATATCAGAATATCAAAATATCAAGATATCAAGATATCAGAAAATCAAGATATCAGAGTATCAAAATATCTGAATATCAAAATATCAAGGTATCAAGATATCAAAATATCAAAATATCAAAATATCAAAATATCAAAATATCAAAATATCAAAATATCAAAATATCAAAATGTCAAAATATCAAAATATCAAAATATCAAAACATCAAAATATCAAAATATCAAAATATCAAAACATCAAAATATCAAAATAGCAAAATATCAAAATATCAAAATATCAAATATCAAAATATTAAAATAC
>JAHXMU010000687.1:336104-359240 GCA_019455685.1 Philornis downsi | reverse complement strand
ATATATGAAATAAAATTTACCTGTAATGTTAGTTTGTAAATAAATGAAATTAAATTCTTTAAAATGTTGTTGTTTGTATTTTGTTTTATTTTGCTTGATTTTCTTTCTTTTTCCTTTTCTTTTCTTTACTGTAGTTTTCTTTTATAGGTCTTCTAATGAAATGTGTACGTTCACTGCTCTGCTGCTCTTTTTGTTACTGTTGTTGTTGTTGTTGTTGTTGCATGTTCAAGTTACTCCTGTCACACTATTTCCCGCAGGATATGCGAGAATTGTTTAAAACATGTGCACACATACAGATGCCACTTCCCTTACGTACATGTAAAGGTTGAAATACTTAAATACATGCATATATACGTTTATATTTATATGTACACATATACATACTCGTATATATTTATGTATGCATACATATATAAATTAAAACATGTGAATAATGAATAGGAAAGCATAACAAACATAACATTTTGTGCCACAAAGATGCCAAGAATCTTTTTGAGTGCACCCTACATATTTGCGATGTCAGTTCAAATTCAAATTCAAAAGATTTAAATATTAGGAAAAAAGTCAAATTTTGTCAAATCTGAAAGGACAGAGCATTAAACCTTTCGAATAGTAAGAAGAATAAACCATTTTGGAAATTATAATCGAGAAAAATATCGCTTCTGTTAGTGAAAGTATAACGAATAATCCGAATTTGAATTCAGAACGCTATGGCCTTATGATAACCGACTTTTTTTTGCCTACAATTGAAGATTATGAACTGGAGGATATGATAAGACGGTGCCACGAGCCACACAACACAATCGATCTTATCTTTAATGCATGAAAATTTTCTAAAGGGTGTCCCAACGAGAACGCAAAGTGATGCAGCAATTGAATTGTTTCTCTGGCTGTATGTCATGTTACGCCGTCTTGTTGAAACCACATGCCCTCCACATGCATTTCTTCAATTCTAGGCACGAAAAAACTGGTTATCATTTCACGATACCGAACACCATTGACTGTTTGCGCTTGACATGCCTAATTTTCATATAAAAAGGTCCAATGATTCCTCCAGTCCAAAATTCACACCACACAGTGACTCGTTGAGGATGCATTTGCTTCTCCTGAATCACTCGACGATTTTCCTCAGCCCAAATGCGACAATTCTGCCTATTGACAAAGCCGTCAAGATGGAAATGGGCCTCGTCACTGAAGATGATTTCATCGGCAAAATCAGCATTTTCATGTTGTCTCTCCAATACCCAATTAACTCCCTTCACTGTCCATGGTCAGCTGGCAAGCAAGAAGAATAAACCATTTTCGAAATTATAATCGAGAAAAATAGAGTGCAAGAAATTGGAAAAAACTAGACATGATCAGATCTTGGGATTATTAAATATTATAGTTAAACAATGGACAAATAATTCGAATATAGTCGAAAGGTTAACGAATCTCAAATCAAATATTAAGGACAACATGTGAGCGATGTTACATTTACTGTCGCTGAGACGGTTTTTGGTCGTAGCTTTAAAGTAACAAAAATAGTTTGAAAGAATGTATCAATAATATTGTTTTTCCTATATACATTTAGGACCATAAGTGGAAGAAGAGAAGATGTGAAGGAATGACAAATTTGTAAACCAAAGAAAGACGAGGTTGTATTTAAATTTCCGCTAAAACCATCTCCCAAAATTGCTAGTAAGCATTGTATGATATACTAAATATTATATGCAGTCTTCCAGTTATGAAACAAAATAACTTGTTATTCTATTTTTTGGTTTCAAAAGTAAAGTGAAATAAAACACACCTAAAACTATGATTTCCATGAAACATTTATTACATTATATTGCCAAATACCTTGTAATTCTGTGGTCACAACTTGTAACAGCCTAACTCGAGTTAGAACACAATTGAGTTATTAGCACCATCGTATTCAGCGTATCTAAATTTATTTGATCTAATTTTTCATGTTTGTATTTCTTCTAGGAAGGCAATTAATCCTAAAAAACCTAATAGCTTAAGTTATTTTTCTAAATGACTGTTTTGGCATAACTGCCTAAGTCAATTTAGGATTACAACAAACATAAACATTATTTTTTCATCATTGCCTAAATCAACTTAAGTCGTTATCCAAAAATATAAAGAAACAATTTTATTTTCCTAACTTGAGTTAAGCTCTTATTCCGAATTACAATTTCGTTTTTTGATAAACATAAATTGAGTTAAGGTCTTCCTCCAAACTTGAAGTTTTTTATTTAATCTGGAATAATAGCCTAACTCAACTTTAACTTTTTGACTTTCTTTCGTTCAACTATTCATAAGAGCCTAAGAGTCTTTTTCGATAATACCTTTTGACTGCGAGAATAAACAACTATTTTTTGTTAACAACTAAGTAAAGAAATTCGTTTCCTTGGAATCTGTAGCAAAGTTTTCCAAAAAAAAAAACACCTTCTCCTGATTTTCAATGAAGATTCAAAACTTTAAACTCCTGCACTGAAAATATTGAAAAACAGACTTAGGCTGTTATGGGTTGGGTTTTTTTTTTTTTTTTTTTTTTTTTTTTTTTTTTTTTTTTTTTTTTGAGGTAGTTTTCGACACTTTTTTGTATATTTCGGGAGCGATGTCTCGACTGTAACTTGACGAATATCGGTTTTCAAATGCTCCAACGTTTGAGCATTACCCGCGAAATCACGTTCTTTGACATAGTCCACAAAAAAAATATTAAACGCATCAAATCGTATGATTTTGGTGGCCAAAGGACATCAACAAAACATGAAATTACGCTTTCTAGGAACTTTTATTGCATATAAAGCCAAAATCGGCCGAATTGTGTGAACTCGTGGCATCGTCTTGTTGAAACCACATATCGTCCAGTCTATAATTTTCAATTGCAGGCCAAACAAAGTGGGTTATCTTACGATCATGGGGCTCCGAATTGACAGTAACGGTTCCTCCAGCGTCATTTTCTAACAAAAAATTCGGTTCAATGACACCTCCAGACCATAATGCGCACCACACAATCACTTTTTACGAATGCAATGACTCTTCCACAATCACTTTTACGTTCTTCGAGCCCCATATGCGACAATTTTGGTTGTCGCCCTACCTTGTTACGTTACTACCGAGTGAGAAATGGGTTTCATCGCTAAAGAAAATGTTGTTCGATTGAAAGCCCACATTTGAATCGCCACTTTTGTTGTAAGTTTTACCCGTTTTTACGCGTTATTCGGTTGTTCAACGGTCCACCGATGCAAAGTCACTACTCACATTTCATTTCAATGTCACCGTGTATACTGTAGGGGCAATCTTAATATATTTGTATGAATGCCCATCTGTTATGCCTTACATATTGCCTGGTACCAGGTACACCACAGAGCGAAATCCAAAAAGTGAATTTTACAATGAAACCAAATAAACAATTCCAGGTGCATTTCATAATTAAAAAAAAATACATTTAAACTGCACACAAATTGCATTAAAACTTATGCCGAAAATATATATTTGAAAAAACTGAAAATAACCATACTCTTCTTTGATTTTGAGACCATAACATACAGAAGAATGTGTGGCGTATTTAAAAAAAAACTATATAAATTCCTTGTTTCTAATGTGATTTGTATAAATTGGATCAAACACTCTCTTAAGGATAAAACACTCTCACACTCATAGCATTCTGCTTGCATTGTCAAACTAAAATACGTTTTGAAACCTTTGACAAATCGAAATTGATTTGTTGTCATTCTTATTATATCTTTAAAAAAATGAAATAAAAAGACAGAAATTATAGGGAAAATAACAATTCAGAAATCAGTACTTTATAATAAAAGAACTGATGGTTTTGTACCTCAAAATGTTTAAACCAATACTTGTACAGGGTGGGCCATAAGGGTGTTGGCGGTTTAAATATTCAATTAAAAAAAAACTACGAAACATAAAAAAAATATATTTGTATTTTTAAAAAGTAGAAGCATGGGAATTTTTAAGATTTAAAAATAATGTTGTCCAAATGGCTTCCTTCGGCTGCTTGACACTCTTGGAAACGAAGTCGCAAATTTTGGAAAACTCGTTGAAAAGTTGTTCTCGGTATTTTGTTACTTCCCTGAATAATGTTCCTCTTCAACTGCTCTAAATTGGTCGGATTATTCTCGTAGACTACCGGTTTGAGGTAGCCCCATAGAAAATAATCGCATGGAGAGAGATCGGGGCTACGTGGGGGCCATTCAATATCCCCCCCTTTTCGAAATGAGTTTTCCAGGAAAAACATTTTTCAGCAGCTCTATGGATACCCTAGCCGTATGACATGTGGCCCCATCTTGTTGCCTTGAAGTTTTTGCAAAGCTGGCACCAAAAAGTCTGCTAGCATGTTGCAATAATTGTTCGCTCTAACCGTCGTGAACTGAAACACGAACACGCTCCACAATGTCGGCTGATCTTGCAGAAACTGGGTGACCATGAACCGTAATTGGTACTGTTGAGCCGGTTGTTTCGAACATTCTGATCCATTTTCGTATCACATTGGCGCTTGGAACTTCACTTAAATCGTGTAAACCGTGTTCATGCCGATACAAACGTCGTGCAGTAATCACTGATTTATTGTTTTCGTAATACGCTCGGACACAAAATGCACGCTGCACTCCCGTGTACGGCTCCTTGGCGACTAAATTTCCAGGAAACGGCGCAGCGAACAACATATTCCCCCGCCAACCCGCTCCGCGCGTTACCGAGAAATTGAATATTTAAACCGCCAACACCATTATGGCCCACCCTGTATATTAGGAATTTCAAAAATTAAAAGTGCTTTCTTGTAAGCAGCCACGTCAGGATTGTCCATTTGATGTTTTCAAGGCTGGCAAGGCTGTCACCTGTTTAATATCTGCCATCTGAAGTGTTATTTATTTTCCAAAAGCTTTGCCATTTACGAAAATGGATCGTTTAACAACCGAAAAACGCGTGAGCATATTTCAAATTTACTACAAAAGTAGTGATTCAAACATGGGCACTTTTCGTTATTATGGGGTGATTATGGTCGTCATAATCGACCTTCTGTGCAAGGAATTGTCAAGATTATGCATAACGTATCAATTTTGCCCTTGCTCCTACAAAAATTCTACATTTTTCAGTGTTTTATCAACATCACACATTCTGGTAATGTTTACTACTCCAGAACTGTTTGTAATTTCCAAATGGTTCAGTTTTTCTACAATAGACCGACTTCCCAACTTGTGGTCTGTAATCTAGAGAACATTGCGTAGACATATCGCCAGTTATCGTATGAAAACCCAACGCTTTTCTGGTGAAAACAGAGTAGTTTTCTTTCATCTAGTGTTATAGTGTTACATTTGATGTGGACTTGGTCTTTAGGCTTATAAATTACGATTTGTACAATAAAAATAAAAAAGAGATGAAATGAAAATGGATGTACGTATACAAATACCACTGCCTATTTTTTAATCAATTTCAAATTTGATCTGTCTATGTATATGAGATACTTTTGTATTCATTTTCAAAATCATAGGCTGAAGCAGTGTCCTTCTTCTATGGGTCCAAAATATATCTTTGGATAAACAAGGAAAGGAGATCATTTTAAGTTTCCTATTCCACCATTTGTCCCAATTACTGATCAATTATACTGATGATATTTGATAACATCAGAGTACGTATTCAGGGGGTAATGGATAATCAGCTCACAGAAAGAGTAACCGACTCACATTACTATCGAAAATGAAAAACGATCGCTTACCCATTACTCATGAGAAAAGAGAAAGGACATGCAACTAATCATAAATTCAACTCACCACCCATAAGTAAAACGTAACTGGCACCTTATAGATTACCTACTATGTAATTACCCACGACGGATAAACATTTAGTCATTTCTTGAAAACAGTCCGTCCAAAAGCGGAAAACGTTCCAAACGTTTGGCTTTTTAATAAAATTGCAAAAGGATAAAAATGTCTGTAGCTCGAAAACAGAAAGCCCAAACATAATAATAACACAATTTTTTGTGTACAGGGTTGCCCATATTCGACGGACCCATCTGGCAACGCCATAACTTTTGACAGAGATGTGAGATCGCTTAATGACATACCGCGTTTGAAGCGTCAGTCCAAGCAGATTTTTACCATGGAACAATACACGCCACGCGAGCGCTCTGAAATAGTTGAAATTTACATTCAACAGAAGAAGTCAATTGTGAAAACTCAACGTGCTTTTAAAATATTAAAAAATGTGAGAAGTGCGCCTTCTAAGAACACCATTAAGCGTTTATACGAAAAATTTTCGACTGGTGAGGCTCTTTCTAATCCGAAGAGGCCAAATAAAAGTCGACCAAGGCGATCGGCCGAGAATATCGCTGCCGTACGAGCCAGTGTTGAGAGGTCCCCAAGAACATCCCAAAAACGCCGTTCTCAGCAGTTGGGCATGGCTCGGTCCACTTTACAACGGATTATTCGCGTTGATTTGCATTTGTTCCCGTACAAAATTCAATTGACGCAAAGATTGTTGCCTGCGGACAAGCCTCGTCGATTGGAATGGGCCCAACGAGTCATCGAAATGGCCGATAATGACGAGCAATTTTGGAACAAAATTATCATGTCCGATGAAGCCCATTTCACATTGAATGGGACCGTATATAAGCAAAATTGCCGTATTTACGCCACTGAAAATCCTCAGGAGATTCAAGAATTGCCTCTTCATGACGAAAAAGTCACAGTTTGGTGCGGCGTTAGTGCGAAAACGGTCATTGGGCCGTTTTTCTCCCAAAACGAAAATGGCCATGCTGTTACCATCAACCAGGAGCGTTATCGCGACATGATGACCAATTTTGTGATGCCAATTATTCGTCGAAAGCGTATGAGGCAGTTCTGGTTTCAACAAGACGGCGCTCCACCGCACACAAGTCGCATAACAATCGATTTTCTGAAGAATTTGTTTCCGGGCCGTTTGATGTCGAAAAGTGGTGATTTGGACTGACCACCGCGTTCGCCCGATTTGACGCCCGCTGACTTCTTCTTGTGGGGATATTTGAAATCAAAGGTTTACGTTAACAAGCCAAGGACCGTAGAAGAGCTCAAGGACAACATTCGTGAAGAAATAGCCGCTATTCCGGCCGAAATGTTGGCGAAAACGATGGAAAATGCTGCAAAAGGGCACAATACGCCATCAACGCCAGAGGCGGCCATTTGAGAGATATCATATTCAAAAATTGATGTAAACAAATCTACTTGGAACAAATTAAATGAATAAGATTGCCAACCGCCAAATTTTTATTTTTTTCTTTGATTTTTTTTTAAAAAACATGTGTCCGTCGAATATGGGCAACCCTGTACATTGTTTATGTCTACACAGGTGATGACCTTTAAAGCCTTTTCAAAAAATCGCTAAAATAAAATGATTGGCAAAATTGAAATACATCTAAGTATCGTGTTAATGCGTAAATTGCGTCATTTTGCACATTTGTAAGAAACTCAACACAAATTGAAAAAAATCGCCAGTTCAAAAAAATTGTGAAAATAAGAAAAATCGGTAAAATATAAATGCGGCTAAGTGTCGTGCTAGTAAATTTTTCTTATCGTGCAAATGATATATTTTTGCAAATTTGTAAGAAAATGGCCACAAATCAAAAAAAATCGCCAACTTAAAAACTTAAATCGGGAAATTTTTACAAAATCGCTAGAAAAGAAAAAAAAATTACTGGATTTGGAATGCGGCAAAGCGTCACATTGGTAATTTATAAGAAAATTTGTGGTCAACAAATTGGAGAAAATCGCCCTTTTAAAAAATCAAATCAAAAAATTTTTTAAAATTGCAAAATAAGACAAATCGCAAAAAATTTAAATGTGTCTGAGTGCCGTGATAGTGGATTTTTCTTAACATGCAAATGTTATCTTTTTGCAAATTTATAAAAAAAAAAATGACCACAAAAAAAAGTCAAATTAGAAAATTTTTATAAAATTGTAAAATAAAAAAAATCGCTAAAATTGAAACGCGGCTAAATACCGCGCTAGTGAGTTTTTTCTATCACGCGAATGATATATTTTTACAAATTTGTAAGAAAATGGCCACAAATTGGAAGAAATCGCCAGTTTAAAAAAATCTCCAAAACAAGAAAAAGTCGCTAAAATTGAAATGCGTCAAAGTGCCGTGATAGTGGATTTTTCCTAACGTACAAATGTTATCTTTTTGCAAATTTATAAGAAAATGACCACAAATTGGGAATAATCGCCTTTTTAAAAAATGAAATCGGAAAATATTTATAAAATTGTGAAATAAGAAAAATTACAAAAATTTAAATGTGTCTAAGTGCTGTGATAGTGGATTTTTCCTAACGTGCAAATGTTATTTTTTTTGCAAATTTATAAGAAAATGACCACAAATTGGAAAAATCACCTTTTTATGAAATCAAGTTAGGAAATATTTAATAAAATCCAAAAAAAAATCGCTAAAATTGAAATACGTCTAAGTGCCATGCTAGTGGCACTTCTCTCGTGCAAGTAATACCTTTTTTGCGAATTTCTAAACAATGACTACAAATTGCAAAAAATCGCCTTTTAGAAATATAGAACAAAAAAAATTTTACAAAATTGCAAAATAAGAAAAATCACTACAATTTTGAATGCGTCTAAGTGCCGTGCTAGTGGATTTTTCTTCTCGTGCAAATGCTATGTTTTTGCAAATTTATAAGAAAATGGCCACAAATTCCAATTTAAAAAAAAACGCTATTGTATAAATGAGCGATCGTGTGTCATTTACCATGGCGATTTGCGAATTCAAGTTATAATAAACAGAAATAAATTCCGAAGAATATTTTTAGTTTTTGAACATTCTAGAATTGTTTCATAATGTAGAATATCAACATTATAACAATTGGTTTTCAATTTAATGATGAGGCCGGTTAAACGCCTTCGTTCGGAATACAAATTTTAATAAGTTCCACCTGATTTTTCGACTTGGGGTACCTTAGTGCTCGTGTGCATCATACCATTATCATACGACCCTCTTGTTTCCGCTTCAGTCTAAATTACAACTTGCCACCATTTGGGTTTATGAAACTCTGCATGCAATTTGTTTACAATTTAAACATTATCATACGTCAAATTAAAAATATTGCTCTGCAGTTTTTCAGTTTTATGACAACAGGGAGAAGCGACAACAACATCAACAGCAGCGCGGGAACAATAATAAACAAACAACGCGTAATCATTCGCAAAGTCACGCCCACCACAACAGCACAATGTGCAAACCGAATGGCTAACCCTCAAACAACCCAACGCCCCCATCCCCCTAAAAATACATAAAACTTTCGTACATAATCATATTTTCATGGGAATGTTTCAGATTAATAACAAAACTGCTTTCGGAACATAATCAAACTCTGCTATATAAACACAGATGCATAACAGAACCCATACAGAACCCATATATATACATACATTCCTGCTACTCGTTTATGCGTGTGTAATAACTATGTTAGCTGTGAGTTTGTGTATGTGTAACGCACATATGCATACATAATCCCCATATCATTACACAACGTTTGATAAATAAGATGTAATAAATTTTCATGATTTTTTTTTTTCATTTTGGATTTTTGTTTAATTTTGTTTTCTTATTTTTAATGAAAACACTCACACATACACACACACACACACAAATGAGGCTTCCATCGAATGAATATCAAATCATGATGAGTAATGAAAAATCATGTAGACATAATTTGTTATTTAAAATTTTCCAAAACCATAGAAAATGTTCATCGAGGAGCGAGACAGCTGCCTGGTAAAGGGCTTATTTGAATCTTATAACGAATGAGAAGCTTAAACGCCTGCACCGCATTGTTACTGCTACTGTTATTGATTATATTAATTTTCTTTTTATTTCAAAATTTTATTGAAACACTATGCTCTGAAATATTGCGCTGTTGTTTGGTTGCTAGATACTGACATTCAGAAATTTTCGAAATATGGAAAAATTACCAAATGGAATATTTTGTGGGTTTGATAAAATTCACTGTGGCCAAAGTGGAAAAATATGATTTTAATTTAATGGAAGTCTTAGAATGGTTCGTTTTTGCTACTATCGAATGTCAATGGGAGCGGTTATTAAAAGTGTTGGAGGAATTTTTTCTGTCAAAACTGTGCCGAAGACGTGTCCGTTTCAACTGTATTTGATTTCAGCAAGATAGAGCAACCGCATCCAGATTGGTTATGCCGGAGCTCCAAAGGATGGTCACCTGACCTGACTGCACCAGACTTGTTTTATGGGGTCATGTCAAGTAAAAGGTGTACAAAACAAATCCAAGAAATTTGACTGCATTGAAGCAGTCTATTAAAACAATAATTGAGGTGATCGCGACTTGAACTCTTCAAGCCGCTCCAGATAATTTTCTGATCAGGTGTCGCTTATAAGTGAATGAATATGGAGATTATTTACGGTCTATCATACTCAAAAAAAAATGTTATGTAAAATATAATTAAATTTTCTATATGAAAAAAATAAATAAAATACTTTGATTAAACGAAAAGTTATTTAAATTTCTTAGTGCAGTGCAATCGGCGCCCCATCCTGTATTTTCGTAGCTTCCACAAATGCTAAATACATATTTTTCGCTTCTTGGGAAGCTTTTTTAACTAATTTAAAATTTTAAATAAAGGCGAAAGGAAGTAATAACTGATAGTCGTTGTAAAAATATTGAACATTTTTAGTATTTATTTTTTAATTTTTTTATATTTTTCTTAATTTTTTAATATTTCTTTTTTTTTTTTTTTTTTTTTGATGCAAAACCTTAAAATTGTTTAACATCTTTTCAAAATCGTTGTTTATTTACAAGTTAAATTTAATAGTTATGTGAATTTTGATTGAAAGTGGAAAATTTTCATTAAAATGGTGTAAAAAGTTTTTATTGCTGTCCAGCAGTTGATGAAAAGGTATTATAAATAACAGCATTCCTGCTATGATAATGTTGAATTTAAGGACGATTATTCATTTTTTCACCACTTCTAGACCACATTCAGCGGATCTTTTTAATTTCCCTGAATAGTCTCTCTCTGACACGTTTCGAATTAAACCTTAATGTAAATTATTATTATGTAAATGCGAATTGTATAAACAAAAAAAAAAACATCCAAAGGTGTAAAAAAATTCGATACTCGTAATTCAGAAGTAGTGAAAATTTGGATAATCATCGATGAATTTAACATTAACTTCATCCTAGGAACGTTGATCCAGCCTTAAAAATGCCACCTTTTCTGATGAAAAATGTAATAAGTAAAGAAACATAATGATCGTATATGTTTAGAATACAAATCAAAAAACAATTTAGACCAGCGAATTGCTCTGGGAAACCAAGCGCTTTTATATGTAATGGTTTGGGCCGCAGTAACTGCCACAGTTTTCATTAAACAGGGCATAAAATTAATTCAACTAATCTACCCCTAAAAGATGTTAAACCATGCTTTATTTCATTCAGCATGTAAACAATTTGATAGAAACCATTGGACGATTCAACAAGAGTCACCGTCCCATAAAGTTCACGGAAAAAATTTTTTTTCCCACAAAAATTTTCTGGCTTGTATTTTTTACAATAATGGCCATCATATTTCCCAGATTTAAACCCAATGGATTCTCCCATATGGTCCATTCTGCAGGCTAAAATACCAACTAAAAAGTATGTGATGAAAGAAAGATTGAAAGATTGCTCTTCACCCAGAATGAAACGTGTGAAGCCTTCTTGGCTAGACTCGAAAAGAGGTTACGTCGAACAGTAATGTATTTTCCTTAAAATGTGAAATCGTGCTATGATATACTAAAGTTTTTAACTAAAAAAAATCAAAATTGACAAAATTACAGCATTTTTATTTGGTAATACTGCGAGCGGCAACCTCTGTATGTTGCTGAAATTTATTGTTACCAAATGAAAAAAAATTTAAAATTAGAAATATTTTTTTTTTCTCTCTTTCTTTTGGCTTTTAAAAATATTTCCTCAATTTTACCTCAAACTACTACCTTAAAGATTTCTTATGGATATTTGCTCATTTCCCGATTTCTTCATAATTTCCCTTAACGATAGTGCGTGTGTGTTTGTGTGTGAGCGCCACAATAAGCATTTGTGTGTGAAGCATTCCGAATTCAATCGAATCAAATATGCGACCAGAGGAGCAGAGAAGCAGAAAGCTGCGTTTCCTTTGGCGCAAGTAAATCAATCAGATCAAACAGAAAGCAGCAATAATTAGCTAACAACTGGAGTAAATTAAATAATTCAAATGAAACGTTACAAAATGACAGCTGTACATGACAGTCATTGATCCATATGGGAAATTAAGCTTATTATCAGTGACAACATCACCTCTCTATATAATTCACACACACACACACACACGCACACACACCCAATTACAAAAGCAAACACAGCCCCACAAATACACCCACAATTTGGTTTGTATGCAATTTTGTTACAAATGTCGTGTGTGTTTCAATCTAATTTATCATTTCGCATTTACTGTTTGGATCCGATGCTTACGTTCACTTGTCTTGTGTGCACAAAAAGGACACACAGGACAACACATCACGCGCGGTGGCATTTGAAACAGGTGCTATGCGCTTATGGGTTTAGTATAATAGTCAATAGACACTACGGATGGACAACGAACGAACGGGCGTGCATTTGACAAGCGTATTAACAACAGCAGTGACAACAACAACGTCAATGACATCAATAACATCGATGGCATCAATAACTTGATTAGTGAGTGCCTTATTAGTGATTAGGAATACACCAAAGGATAGGCCTTTGTATGATGTTCGTTATATGGCATAATCTTAACTGATAGCAAACGATTTAAAAGTGTATTAATAATATCTAATCAGGTATATATATGAGCTATACTTGTTTCATTGGTTGGAAGGATGGGGGCGAGCAATAAAAGAAGTGAGATGGTGAACTCACGAATGATTATTGTGGCCTAATGGATAAAGATTGCTAAGTTGGCCAAAATTGTACAGGAAAAACAGCAAATTGCCTTTGTCGATTATAAATGAGATATCGCAAACAGTTAGTTATTTTATAAGCGTTTTAAAAGCTACGAGGTGTATTCAAAAAAATAAGGTGAATGTTCATTTTTCTCAAAAAATATTTAATTATTCATCAATTTCTATTTTATCTCCTTCAAAGCAGTTCCCCTCAGATATACAGATACACTTGTGCCAGCGTATTTTTCCAATCTTCGAAGCAGTTCTGATGTACACCTTTTGGTATGTCCTTGAGATCTCTCAGCGATTCGGGTTTTACCTCCTCAATCGTCGCAAAACACCGTCCTTTTATGGGTCTCTTCAATCTTGGGAAAAGGAAAAAGTTGCAGGGGACCAAATCTGCTGAATACCGTGGTTGAGCCATGATAACGGTGTGGTTTTTGGCCAATTAATCTCTCACAAGCAAAGATAAGTGAGCAGGTGTATTATCATGATGCAAAAGCCATGATTTTTTTCCACAGTTCCGGGCGTTGTTTCCGTATTGCTTCACGCAAACGGCTCATAACTTTAAGGTAATACTCCTTATTTAATTTACAATTTTGTGATAAGAACTCCTGATACAATTTGTGATGGTAGTCGAAGAAAACAATGAGCAAAACTTTAACATTTGATCGAACTTGGCGTGCTTTTTTTGGTCTTGGCTCTCCTGGACTCTTCCATTGGGACGATTGGGCTTTGGTTTTAATGCCATAACCATCCATATACCCATGATTCGTCAGCTGTTATAACCCTTTTAAGCAAATCTGGATCATCGTTGACGTCATTCAACAATTCGTAAGCGATACTCATGCGACGTTGTTTTTGGTCAAAATTCGGCAATTTTGGAACGAACTTCGATACTACACGCTTCATGCCCAAAATTTCCGAAAATATTGCATGGCATGAGCCAACCGATATGCCGACATCCTTAGCAACTTCTGTAATTGTGATTCGACGATTCTCCATAACAATTTTCTTCACTTTCTCAACATTTTTATCGGTTGTTGATGTGCTGGGTCGTCCAAAGCGAGCGTCGTCATTTATATCTTTTCGACCTTCTGTGAAAAGCTAGCCCCACATTTTTTTGACTCAGAGTACTTATCGTTCTTACCACAAGATCGTTCGGTAAATAAGGAGTACTACTTTGAAGTTATGTGCCGTTTGCATGAAGCAATACGAAAAAAACGTCCAGAATTGTGAAAAAAAAAAATCTTGGCTTTTGCATCATGATAATGCACCAGCTCATTCACCTTTGCTTGTGAAAGATTATTTGGCCAAACACAACACCGTTATCATGCCTCATCTACTGTATTCACCAGATTTGGCCTCCTGCGACTTTTTCCTGTTCCCAACATTGAAGAGACCCATGAAAGGACGTCCTGTTGCGACTATTGAGGAGATAAAAACCGAATCGCTGAGAGAGCTGAAGGACATACCAAAAAGTGCATATCAGAACTGCTGGGGGGGACTACTTTGAAGGAGATAACACATAAATCGATGAATAAATAAATATTTTTTGAGAAAAATTTAAATTCATCTCATTTTTTGAACACACCTCGTATATAACAATACATTTCTTTAAAATGTATCCATAATTTTTGCCAGCAGAAATTATTAGGTTCTCTCGCTCAATTAAATTTCCTCGCTATAAACTACAAAACTTTGCGAAAATTTATGATTTTTTAATGCATCAAAAATCATAGAAGATTTAGCAAAACTTTTCTCTCATGATCTTGCACTTGTAAAGCTAAAAATATTAATTCAATTTATATCAAGTATGCATTATAAAGCATATGACATTATAAGCTGCTTACTGTCAATCGGATTTCGCAGCGAAACGAGAGGAAGAAAATAAAAGAAAGAAAAGAAAAAAAAACATAAACCTTTAACACGGACAAGGTTTAAAGATAACACCCGGCTGCGTAGTGACGCAGGACCATCTAACAAACTGACAAACAAAAAGGACACAAAGAACATTTTGCAAAGCAAAGACCCGAGGAAGACATGATATTTCGTGTTGAAATCTTGGACGTTTGCAGCAACGACTACGTACTCGTATTCGTCTGCGGCTGTGGCTGCTGGTGAAATTGAGGCTGATGCTGCTGATGATGATGATGATGATGTTGCAGCTTTGCCACATTTGCTGGCACCGCAATTTACAACCATTGCGATTACCTTTTCTTTTCCAACAGTATAAATTATCAATGCTAGCCGATAGTAAATGTGTTCACAGCATTTGTCGTTTCTTTTGATCCTTTTTTTTTTTTTTGTCCTGGTTGTTCGAAGATGACCAATAATTTGTTCAAAACCGATAATAATGGTTGTCGAATTGTCGTATTTAAGACACACGTGAGTGTGCGAGTGTTCATACTTGTTTCCTTCCCTCAGTTAGGATTCTAGCCAAGTTCTTGAGGTGGAACATTTTGTAAGATAAAATTATTGCTGCAGTTAAATAAATTTTATGGTTATTTTATTTCATACAAAATAATCAAAAAACATAACGGAAATTATGGTAGCAGGTGTGGTAATATTGGAATTTATGCTTGTTAAACTAAATCTTGCAATCTTGTATCGTATGTGGCGTATGAGTGTTAAGGTATGTGAGTATGTATTCACATATTAATCATACTTCCTGGCGACCCAACTATGATTTCATCGAAGACAATTTCTTGTAGCAAGAAAACTTAAGGCAAAGGAAACAACGTTGCTGTTTTATGCTTGTTTCTGTTTGGCAGGAGGGTAAATCAAATTAATTTTAATAGATTTCATTAACATTAATATTTTGCAGAAATTAGAAAATTTTATTTACTGCTTCCCACAGGGGGATTTCGAGTTTTTCTGCCAAAATTCATCATTGTTTATAAAATTTTCAATATTGAAATCTTATTATTTATACAAGTATACATCTGACAGACCGTGGCAGGATGGTTAGTACATCCGGTTACCGTTCACTTGTGCTTAGTTTAATCCGCTATGCAGCCAACTATTAGTACTAGAACGCTGGTTAACCCAATTACTGTAACGGACTCTTCAAATGGTCGAGTAATCTAGAAGGCTTGTAAATTTTTCTCAATCTGTGACGTTCAGAATCGCCGTTAAACTGTAGTTTCTGTTCACTGAGTCTAAGAATAGAATACATCCATGCTTACTGGATGTTAGAAGCTCTTCCACATCTCATTCATGGGATGCAAGGGAATTGTATTTCTTTTTCCTTCATACATCTTATTTATTTAAGAAACACCTTTATACAGGAAATCTTTCTTAACGACGTTCAGTGTTCAATACCCAAACTGATTCAAGTAAAATTGGCTGCTTTATCCTGCCCGTTTACTTGATATAATAAAAAGAATGAAACAAGCTCACAACAAAAGCCAGAATACGTATTTCAAGTTTTTTGCTGCAGGTTAATTCTGTTAAAATCAACTAAAAACTTTTATATTCACCAAAAGATAAAGGAATAACATGTATTTATAGCACTAAGTAAAATTTACAATTATCTACTTTGAAATAAAATTGGTAAGTGCTTAAGGGACTGGCGGATATTCTTAATCACACAGCAAATATCTCCTCGAAACGTATGTTTTAAGCAATTTTCTTTAATTTTAAAAATATTTTTATTAAAAAAAATTTAAAAATCTTTTCTTACGTTATGATATTTTTTAACGATAAACTTCACTGTGATACGTAGATCCATTTAGGTTGCGAGGTTGTTAAAGTTATATTATATTTCCCCTTTGTTAAATCAATATATCACGCATAGAAAGAATTCAGCGGGTTTGTCTGAAATTTGCTCTCTCTTCGCTTAATTTTGGTGATTTTGTGCCTCCTTATATTTCCAGATGCTGGTTGCCATTGAAATAGCACCGTATTTATCATACCTTGTTATTTGTATTCAATATAACAGCTGGTATAATTGATTGTTCTGAATTATTGCCGTTTATACCGTTTTATGTTCCGCCGAGATCACTCAGATATCATTATATATTTAACTCAACACGCCATTCTACAAATTATGCCCAACATAGTGCTTTGAATCGCGAATTTATTGAATTTAATATCCTAAATGGGATTGCAAGAAATGAATACACAGTTCAACACTTAGAGTTTTGTATGTCTAGAAATAACTTTAAACTGTTCCTTTTTAGATATTTAAAATAAAATAACGTACATATTTACATAACTTTCTTGAAATATGTTATGTCAATTCTTAGTCTGTAAGGATTTATATGTCCATAGACCTAAATAAATGAAATGAAATTAAATTAAATCAAATCAAATATATGCATATCATCAAACTTCTTAAGATAGCCATCAACCGCAGACTTCATCTTTTCATTGTTGGCAAATCCTTTACCATCGAGCCGTTTTTTTGAGTTTGGAAATAGAAAATAGTTCGAGGAAACTAAATCTGGCAAATAAGATAATTGATGAAGCAATTCAAACTTGAATTCATTCATTTTGGCCATCGCAATAATGGATTTGTGAATTAGAGCATTGTCTTGATGAAACAACACTTTCTTTATTGCCAAATAAGGTCTTTTCTTACATAATTTTATCACCTAAAAGCTGTATTAAATTAGCATAATATTTGCCGTTGATGCTTTTTCATTTCTGAAGATAATAAATAATAATTTCATGCGCGTCCCAAAAACCAGACTCCATGACCTTGCCTGCAGTTGTAATAGTCTTCGCCTTCTTTGGACACGATTCTTTCATTTCAATCCACTGCATTGACTGTTCCTTTATCTCAGGTGTGAAGTGATGGATCCATGTCTCATCCATGATTATAAATCGACGCAAAGTTCGATTTATTGCGGTGAAACATTGTCAAACATTCTACCGAAACATCTTCACGACACTGTTTTTGCTGTATTGAAGGTAAGCGCGGCACCCATCTTGTACATAACTTTCTCATCTTCAAATCTTCAGTGAATACACGATATACTGCACTTTTTGAAATACCTATCATTTTGGCTAGCTGACTCACCTTCAGCCAACGATTAGGCAATATCATTTTGTTAATTTTCTTAAACGTGTCTGGCGTGGACACTTCAATTGGTCGACCACTACAGTGTTCATTTTGACAGCTCGTACGGCCTCGTTTAAACTCTGCTACCCAATGTTTTATAGTCGCAAATGAAGGAGCAGACTCCCTAAGAGTAGAACCTAGCTCGGCTTTATATCAATTGGACTGAGACCAAATGGAAACATTGAATTACATAAAGGTGACCAATTTTTTCCGTGTTTACAAATTCGCTGAGATTGTTTACTTTTGATGTCTCAAATAAAAGTACTAAACAACGTGAGCCCTTGAAACTTAAAATGTATGTTTTATAAAGTTGGCATTTTCCACCAAAATAATGTTTTTTTTTTAACTACAGGCATCATCTGTACGTTTTGGTCTAGTTTTGGGACTGCCCTCGTAAATCTAATATATAAATTGTTGTATATTGTAATTAACATATAATTGAACATGAACATGTAATTGGCCATGGAAGGCTTTAAATTACAAGCCAATTAAATAAAAGAGTTTCATTTTGGATGCATAAAATACAGGGTGAGCCATAAGGGTGTTGGCGGTTTAAATCTTCAATTTCTCGGTAACGCGCGGCGCGGGGTGGCAGGGGATCTCTCTCCATGCGATTATTTTCTATGGGGCTACCTCAAATCGGTAGTCTACGAGAATTATCCGACCAATTTAGAGCAGTTAAAGAGGAACATTATTCAGGAAAGTAACAAAATACCGAGAACAACTTTTCAACGAGTTTTCCAAAATTTGCGGCTTCGGTTCCAAGAGTGTCGAGCAGCCGAGGGAAGCCATTTGGACAACATTATTTTTAAGTCTTAAAAATTCCCATGCTTCTACTTTTTAAAAATACAAATATATTTTTTTATGTTTCGTAGTTTTTTTTTTAATTGAATATTTAAACCGCCATCACCCTTATGGCCCACCCTGTAGAAAGAAAATTCAATACAATTTTGATTCGGTTTTCGGAATCAAAATAAAATATTTCTATGTTTTTGATTAAGATTTCAGAAACTGAAACAAAACAAAACAACTTTCGGATTACATTTCGTTTCGGTAACAGTTTCTGGTTTTTATCATAGTTTTTCTCGTCAGGTCAACGCATCCGGAACTGATGATAGTGCTGTCAACATCCACTAGGGTAGGTATTACCTACTAACCTAAGGCACGTCGGTGGTGACAAGTTATTGAATTCACCCATCATTTGTTACTTTAGCTACATCTCACGGCTTTAACTATTACCCTACGTTCGATGGTATTAGCTATGGAGACTTGTCTCGGTAGAAAATCAAAAGCAGCTTGGAAAATTCTGTAAAAGATTCTGGTTATTCTCAGTTATGTGATCATAAAAACTCTTCCCCCAATCCTTTGCTGAATCTCCCTATAATAAAAACCATTTTTCCATATAATGTTGTTGCCAACATTTTCATTATCTATAAATTATATTATAAATTTAAACCACGTGTGGACATTATTTATATTAAAAATATTTTAACATGACCAAAATCATAAATTATCATTGGAATTCATTATGCTCTGAATAGTTCGTTGTATACGGATGTGTGTACATGTGTGTGTGTGTGTGTGTGTAAATGTGTATATGGCTGCTTGTGTTTTTGCAATGAGCAATTTATGGTAATAATAATTTCAAAGTATAATTTACACAAAAATGGTCCTTCACCGATTGCATTTATGCAATTTATTTCAATATGATTTTTATCAAAGTACCACTCACACGCTTACTTGTGTGTACGTGCACAAGCACACATGCATATCTAGTTATGACAGCTGCTCTATTACAGATGCGTATACATGTATGTGTGTGTGTCGAATTCTATGGATGTATTTCTTCAAAACAGTTGTTGGCTGTCCTGAAAACGTCATTATAATTTTTAGTCGAAAATACTTTTATATATTTGCAAATACAATTCGAAAAATGTCATTACAATTTTCCACATATTTGTTGGCCAACTTTTCGAGCTGTAAGTGGAATGTCCGTCCGTCCGTCCATCCGTTCATCGCTCCATCAAATTGAATTAATTCACCATTCGTTCAGTTTCAAGTAGAGCTCTTGCACTCGCTCGCTCTCTACATTCTGCTGCAAATAAATGCGACGTAAATCAAATTGCATTTTTGGCAATGTTTTCAAAAACAAACACACTCGCACACGCTTACAGACACACACACACACACACATACATGTACATACACATTCATAACTAATGCATTATGATTTTATGATTTTACGATTTTATAATAATTCATTCATAATGAATTCTGAAATGCTACTCATGACCATTTTGCTTGTTCAGTCCAAACCATTCAAGCATTCAAGCCCAGCATCAGCTCTTCCAGCCAAATGCTTTATGTTGCTGTGTTTCGTTGCAGCTGCACCATCAGCAGCACCAACAACAGCAGCAGCAACAGCAATGCGGTAAACTTTAAGTAAATTATGAAATATTTTTAGCAACATTCGAGTATGAGAACATGTAAACTCATACATTTATGGTTCGGTTATCAGAGTACATGTACAAGTATATATAAATGTATGTGTGTGTGTGTGTGCATGTATGTGTGCAAATGAAAACGTGCACAAATGTATTAAATTAAATTATCGTTCTGACTTTATGCGGGGAAAGTGGGACTGAAACAGAACAGAAGCGCCGCTCGTTCCTAACAAATGAAGGAATGGTCAGATAGCGCATATTTGGAATGTGACTTTTTGAGCGGGCATTCCAAGATTGTCTCCTAACTTAAAAAAAAAATTGTTGTACTGTTTTACATTTGGAAATGCTGGCATTACCATCGTTAATTTGGATGTTTTTCGTATTAGTGGTTAATAAAATGTTATCATGCAAGTGTATTTTTTATAGAAAAAATTTAAACAATTATCTTGCATAGAAATGAATATAAACAAATAAACCCTGTATTAACTCACTTACACTGTAACGATCTACTAGCTTTAAGTTTTAGCAGTGGAACACCATTGCGATCGCTGTTTCTGTTAGGACGAATTTTATTAAGATGGTCGAGAATTGGTTGTGGTCCTAGAAAACATTGATACTCTGAAGGGACTGTTATTGCGAGATCGAAATCGTTACATGCCTTATGGAGGAATTGAAGCGCATATTAAGCTTTAGTGTCATTCGCATATATAGGGTGATTTTTTAAGATTTAAGTTTTTCCTGACGTCCAAACGTCATCTGTCAAAATATAAAGTGTACAGTATACTCTGCCATTTCATCATGGAATGACGTCTAATTTTCGGTGAATGGGCCTTACAAAAAAAAGCTGAATGAGAATCCGCTGTTTTATCGAAAAATTGTGTTTAGCAATGAGGCTCATTTCTTGCTGAACAGATACGTAAAAATTGTCCCATCTGGAATGATGAACAGCCACATGCCATACATGAATTACCGATGCATCCCGAAAAAACGACAGTCTGGTGTGGTTTATGGGCTGGTGGCATCATCGGTCCATTTTTCTTCAAAGATGACCGTGGAAGAAACGTTACCCTCAACGGCTAACGATATCGAGCTATGATACACCCCAATTGGCTGAGTTGAACTTGGTTGACATGTGGTTTCATCAGGACGGTACAACATACTACATTGCTCGTGAAACAATGGATATGTTGAGGGATGAATTTGGTGAGCAGTTTATCTCTCGATTTGGCCCTGTGAGTTGGCCCCCAAGATCTTGCGATTTAACACCTCTTGATTATTTCTTATGGGGTTATGTCAAGTCGTTAGTCTATGTGGACAAGCCGAACACTATTGAAGCCTTACAGGATAACATAGCACGCGTTATTCGTGGAATACAGGCCGAAATGCTCGAAAAAGTGACGAAAAATTTGACCTTCCAAATGGACATTTTGAGACGGAGCCGCAAACAACGTTTACATGAAATTATCTTTAAAACTTAAATGTTAAATACCAATTTATCGATTCCAATAAAAAATTTTAATATATGGTGCGAATTTGAGTGTTTTATTCGATTTAGAAAAAAACTACGATTAAAAAATCGCCCTGTATTTAATATTGTATTAAAATTTAAGCATCAAACAGATTTCTTCAACTTGGATTCAGCAAAATTTGTCAATCACTTAAAAAAAATCTCATATTGATTGGTCCACAAAAAAATTGTAGATCTCACAGAATTGCTTTCTGGCACTTAACAGATTATATTGATGGGTACCCTTTGAAAAAGCAATTGTGAATGCTTTTGAATCACATGAATTGGAGTTACAGAGAAAATGCTTCGAAATCTGGATCAAACACAAAAAAAGTTGATCTTCTTGAAGAGCGTTTCAAGCAAAACAGTAAAATCATTTTCGATTACAAATATTATTTTTTTTTTCTAACAGCGTAAGTAGCAACACTCGCAGTTGGCCAAATCGGTTCACAAATCGCAGTGAAACTCGTTTTTTTTTGGGCCGATGTTTCTTGCTATCATTTAAAGAAGATTACTTAAGAGTTACGTTTCTTACAGGAAAAAATGTTTTTTATAACTTTCAAAATCTTCCAAGACGCTTTTTTTATGTGAAAAGTATATTTCATTAGACTAATCTATTTAAAAAGTATGTCCCAAGACAACAATCTATACGAAGGATGCCTTTCACAACACCTTTCTGTATGAGAAGCGTCTCACATAGCACATTTTTATATTGAAGGTATCGTGTTTAATAACTTCATAAAAGAACACTATACTGTCTACAACGTGTCATGCACGAAACTTTTCTATACAAAACGTATCATCCACAACACTTTTCTATATGAAACGTGTCATCCATTACGCTTTCCTATAGTAAACGTGTCTATGACACTTTTCTAAACGAAATATGTCATCCATAACATTTTGCTATACAAAATACGTCATCCACGACATTTTTCTATACGAAGCGTGTCACCCATGACACTTTTCTATACGAAGCGTGTCGCCCATGACAGTTTTCTATACGAAAAGTGTCACCAATGGCACTTTTCTATACGAAAAGTGTCACCCATGACACTTTTCTATACGAAACTTTTCTATACGAAAAGTGTCACCCATGAAACTTTTCTATACGAAAAGTGTCACCCATGACACTTTTCTATACGAAAAGTGTCACCCATGACACTTTT